>JAOQMR010000006.1:9279312-9292011 GCA_027563865.1 Erythroxylum pelleterianum | reverse complement strand
CTTCTTGTAAACTATCTCATAGTCTAGTTCTAGCAACTTTGCTAGCCATGTGCATTGGCTTGGTGTAGTCACCTTCTGTTTTAGTAGACATTTCAAGCTCTGATGGTCTGTCCTGATGATAAAATGCTTCATAACCAAGTAATGATACCACTTTTTAACTGGGTATAGCACCGCATACAACTCCTTCTCATGGACGGACAGTAGTTGATGTTTAGGGGATAGAACCTTGCTGATATATGCAATAGAATGTCCCATTTGAATCAAGACAACTCCAATTCCCGTCCCACACGCATCCGTCTCCACCATAAAGCTTTGTGTGTAATCAGGAAGAGCAAGTACTGGGGCAGTGATTAGTGCGACTTTAAGCTTGTCAAAAGCTTCCTGAGCTTGTGGATTCCACCCAAATGCATCCTTTTTCAAGAGGGCAGTAAGAGATTGGCTAAGCAGACCATAGTGCTTGATGAAACGCCTGTAGTAGCCCGTGAGTTCTAGAAATCCCTGCAACTGCTTCAGTGATTTAAGGACTGGCCAATTCTTCACCGCCTCTATTTTATTTGGATCGGTAGCTACTCCTTCTGAGCTAATAAAATGACCTAAATACTCCACTTTATCTATGACAAAACAACACTTACTCCTCTTGGCATAGAGAGAGTTTTCCTTGAGCACCATAAGAGTAGCCTACAAGTGTTGCAAATGGTCTACCAAAGAATTGTTGTATACAAGTATATCATCAAAAAACACCAATATAAATTTACGTAAATAAGATCTGAATATAGAGTTCATGAGGTTTTGAAAGGTGGAAGGGGTGTTGGTAAGGCCGAAAGGCATTACTAAATATTCGTAATGACCCTCGTGAGTTTTAAAGGCTGTTTTAGGAATGTCGGGTATGTGCATTCGGATTTGATGATATCCTGATCTCAAATCCATTTTGAAATAAACCAGGGATCCCCTTAGTTCATCTAACAACTCTTCAACAATAGGAATAGGAAATTTATCTCTAATGGTGTGTTTGTTTAATTCTCTGTAGTAAACACAGAACCTCCAACTATTGTCTTTCTTTTTGACAAGCACCACAGGCGAAGAGAAAGGACTAGTGCTAGGTTGGATAATACCTGTATTGAGCATTTCTTACACCATACCTTCAATAACGTCTTTTTGTAAGCTAGGATACCGGTAAGGCCTTAGATTCAGTGGAACAACTCCCTCATGTAGTTGAATCCTGTGATCTTGTGGTCGAGGGGGAGGTAGACCTTCTGGAGCATTAAAAACATCTTGAAATTGCGTCAATATGGCTTGTAATTTCTAGAGAAATTCTTTTCCCCACTGGTTACTGGAACAGTGTGCCTCCTCACCCTTGGACTCGTCGGACCCCGTAACACTTGGGAACTCATTAGTGCACCCAATGGTAAGAGCACATAGTTGCACATCCACCACTTCTTTAGCCTAGTTCGTCAGTGCCCAACATCTGCAGTGTAGGACTCCCACTGCCTAATAACATGACCTCCCTCGGCCCCAAGACAAAAGTCATCTTCAATGTCTGAAAATTCCACATAATGTCCCCTAAGGTAGCTAACCATTGAATCCCCAACACTACATCATAACAGACGAGTTGAATAATAAGCATATTGGCTTGGAAACATTCTCTTTGCATTTTCCAAGTAAAACTTGGGCACACATAGCTACAACTTAGTCCCTTTCCATCTATTGCCTTAACAGATATGGCAGCCACTGGTTGTAATTCCATACTCAATTTTCTCGCCGCTCTTTCGCTTAGAAAGTTATGAGTACTCCCTATGTCGATCAGTATGCACAGCTCCTTGGTATGAGCGCGACCCCAAACCTTAATGGTTTGTGGTCTGCCCCATTAAGTGAGTGGAGTGAGATCAATGCTTCAGGATCCTCTTGTACTTCTTCGCCTTCTAACACATAATCCTCTCCATCATCTCCACCTGCGTCAATGATAAACAGTTGACGTTTCTTGCACTTGTGAGTGGGACAATCGGGCTCCTTGCACCAAAAACAGAGTCCTTTGGCACACAACTCTTCTCACTAGTTTAAGTTTATTTGGGATAGTCGTTGAAAGGGTCTATGATTCTTATGTGGGTTTGGTCGGAAATCTGAGTTTGTTTTGAGGGTGTTGGTGAAAGAACTCGTGGGTATGGTCTGCTTATATGGTTTGGAGGTGGGTATTGAGCTTGATTTGGATAATAAGGATGGTCAGGGTCTGGGAAGGGTTGGTGCGAAGTAATACTCCAATTCAGCTTGAACAATAGATTCAAGTAAGGTCCGTGGGTTGGCTTTTTCCACAGCATGTTGTAAGCTTGGTTTTAGTCTACCCATAAAAAACTGCAAAGCGACATCGTCTGGTAGGGGCACCCGAGTCCTCATAATGTCAAATTGGTTAAGGTACTCATAAAAATCACCTTCTTGGGTCAGTTGTATAAATGTTTTGATCGGGTACTTATTTGCTCGGCGGCCAAAACGAGTAGTTACATCTTGCACATACACCTCCCATGGCACAAACGACATCCCCTGTCGTTCACGCATATAGTTCTGGTGCCATTTAATGGCCGTACCATTCATATGAATAGCAGCAACCTTCACCTTCACTGACTCCCTAGTCACTTCAAAATATTGTTTGGCACGAAATACCCAATCAAATACGTTGTCCCCCTCTCCTGTGAATTTGGGAAAAATTCATCTTAGGTGGTTTAGGTAAGTGGTGTCCATAACTAGCATTAGACCCATTAACTCCAGATCCAATATTGCTCAATCTTCCGGACCCATATTGTGGCACAACGAAACTAGGACGCATCACTGGGGAAGAGAAAGCAATCAGGGAGCTTACAGCTGGTATAGTTGAGTTTGAGGGCATTACTGGTACTGGCATCGTCAAATTTCTAGGAGCACCTATGGTTTTGAAGCTTGGATGGGGTCTCATGAATATCAGGTCCCCCGGTAGCATATGAGCTGGCCCAGTGGTCCACGATGGTTGGGCATCGTCAGAAACTCCCTTGGTTGAAGATCCAAAGACTTCAGGCGCGAAAACTACTAATGGGGTAGGTGTGAGGTGCTCTGAAACAGCTGAGGAAGTGTCGTTGTATGATGGGTACTGGTTGATGTAGCTGGGTCCAGTCCCACGCTACAGGGAAAGCTTTTTAAGCTCATTCATAATGGTCTCCATTGATTGTTGTGTCTGCTGGCAAAAGTCGTTGAACAATTGTTGGAGTTTATCATGTTGCGCTTGGGTCTTTTCTTGGTGAGAGTTGAATTGCTCCCAGCGTGCTTCCCATTGATCTAATTGTGTTTGTGTTGCCTTGGTGCTCTCTTCCAGCTTATGGAATCGTGTACCATCCGTCATTCGGCCAAGGACCCACAGGCTCTGATACCAAAATGGTAAGAGTTGCCTGTGAGATGAGATGACAGAGGAAAAACAAATAGGCAGAAGTAAAGATTGTTCATTCACTGCCAAGGTTGTTACACGATTGTTTTCTATATAGGGACAAGCTGTAATAGAATTAAAAGTTGTCCTATGAGTTTGTGCCATCTATTCCTACGGCTAATTTTTCCCTCAGGAGAGCATCACCATGTTTGATACCTTCATTTATCAAGCTCGGACCACTGCTAACTGATATGTGAACCCTGTGACCTGTATTATTCAAGCCCATTCCAATCACGCTATAAGTCTCTCCCTTTTCAGCTCATTGACTTGTATCAGCTCCTCAAGCATGGTTCGCTAAATTTAGTTCCACCATCAACAGTCTTGATTTTATATCCAACTCTTATGATCATGCTTTGTTTATCTGATAAGTCATAATCGTGACTTGTATATATATATATAAGTATTGAAGTTATGTCTGTGACTATATATAATATGAGAGATGAGAGAAGAAATATCGGCTAATAAAAAAAATGACCGTTGGATTATTTGGACGATGGGATGTATTTCCTTATTCGTCCATCCCTGCGTCCTTAGTATTATATACTTAATAATGCTATCTTCAAGGAGTAGTCTAATTTGATGTTTCCAATTCTTATTGGGCATACGTTTACCCATGGTTTTGCTGCCGCCCTTATCCAACTACTTAATATGTTAGAAAAATAAACGATATCTAGTTGTCTACTACTACGGTCAGAAGTTGACTAAACATTATAAAGCCGTGGAATTTCTCTCCTGCCGTAATGCCCTGCATATGAAATCCAACAAGCTAGCCATTGCCCATCTGTTGGGTAGAGGAAGATCGTTATATCATAATGATATTGCTATAATACGACTGATAAAGTAGCTGATCTTGAAGACGCAGAATTATATCCATTGCAATGCATAAATTGAAGAAAGGTTTAAACATTAAAGTCTGCCAGATTGTAGTGTTTCATCATTGCTAAATTTCTAGCTGTATGCCGTTTTTACTTCGAGAGAAAAATTTGGCAAACCCATTTTGGTTCTTCTCAGCATTAACATTATTTGTGGATACGACCAATGAAGCTGACAAAGATGATGGAGTTGATTTTCCTTCCTTTTTATCCAGTAAAGGACCAATCTCGCTGGCGGTCATTGAAGAACCAGATTCTCCTTTAGGTGAAAACGTCTCATTAGAGTGTAACCTCCATGGTTCTCCGCTAACTCTATGCATCCGTGATCCTCCTGTGCTAAACTCTGGTAGGCTTGAAGCATCACTGAAGAAGTCCTCCAGGGTTGCAAGTGACTTCAGTTGTTGACCAAGAGATGCTATTGTTTTCTGGCACTCTGCAAGTTTTCCAGCAGCAACAGCCAGGTCCTCCTGCCATGAGTACATACATTTAGTAACCAGGGGAGTTACAAAGCCTGTGCTCAACCTACAGTTTCACAAATGCACAACAGAGAAGGTGGATAGTAGGAAAAGTAACCAATTATTCAAGGAAAGAATAGCAACCTGCTTAATCTTTGGTTCAATGTTTGCATTTGCAGTTTTTTCCATCTCCTCTTCGTGTTTCTTTTTTGAAAGCTCTTCCTCTAGTTGTTGACACTTTGCTGCAGTTCCTGCTGACAGAAACTTCTCCTTTTCAATCTCTGCTTCTAATGAGAGAACTTTTGCAGACATGGTCCTAGCCTCTGCTTCCAAACTAACTAATTGGGATTCAAGTTTCTGACTTGATTCCTTTGACAAGGATAGCTCTCCTTGCAGCTCTTCTAACCTCAGTTGCGCCTCCCTCAGCTGAATTTCATTTTTGTTCAGACTTTTTGTTAAATCCATTTCTAATTCAGCCTTTTCCACTTGAATGTTCTCTAACTTCTCTTCTAATTCAACCTTTTCTCTTGTAATCATCTGAAGGTTTTCTTCTAGTTCAGCTTGCACTGCTTTCATGTTCTCTAAATTCTCTTCCAACTCAACCTTTTCATCTTCTGTTTTCCGTAGCCTCTCTTCCAGTTCAGCTGTCCTATGAATCATAACTTCAAGCTCCCCTCTCAATGACCTTTCTGCATCAATTGGCTGTTTGGCATCGACAGGTTCAGATTGATGGCCCATATTTTCAGTATCAGGCAATGCTGCAAGTTGCTCCATTTCAAGGAAATCATCCATGAGATCAATCTCAGTGGATGACACTGGGATGTTTTTGTTGACAGTTTTATCATTCCTAAATTGATCGAGCTCAACAATCAATGCAGATGCCCACGAATTTGAGCAACTTGGCTCAGACTTGTATGGCTCTGAGCAACTTATTTTGTGGGCGTCCAGCTCTAGCGCATTAAGCCTCTCTCCACTGTCTGATTGACTGTCAGTCAGAGACTCAACATATATTGAGGAGGCAGCAGAATTTTTGTGATCATTAATTGAGGAAGATTTACAAACTATAGATTTAAGCCTCCGACATTCTGCCTCAAGCTTGGCCACCTTCTTTATACTCTCCAAGTGTTGCTTGCTGGCTGTTTCAGCTGTTTGGGTACTCAAGTCTCTTTCAATAGTCCTAACTTCTAACTCTTCAAATCGTGACAGGAGCTCCGTTTTCAAGGATTTGTTCTCTTCTTCCAAATATTCAAGCTTCTGCTGGAGAACAGGATCAATCTGAGCAGGACATTAAGAGTTAATTTCTTGTTTTGATCTTGAGGCCAAAATAACTGGTTCTCAAATTCAGATTTTGTAAATTCCTACCTCATATTTTATATTCACCATGGATTCATGGATCTTTTCTTCCTGCTCATCTCTCGCTTGCCTCAGTTGCCTAACACATTCCTTGAGGGCTCCATCCAGATGACTCACCCGATTTTCCAGAGCAGATTTCTGATGAATTGCAGATTCAAGTTGGTTTTTAAGAGCCACTACTTCATTTTCAGCCTTTTCCCATCCTAAAATTTATATAAAGAGAACAACAAAATTATATAGTAAAAAATAAACTGTCACGTGTGGTGAGAAATATCATCAGTTTTGGATAGAACCCACAAGCATGGTTGTGAAGACTTCAACAGTTACAATTTCTCAAAGTACATGGTTGTGAAACTAATATATTTTCCGAAAGATTTGAAACTTTTTTCCCATTAAGTGACCCTGATAACTGGCACCTATCTTTAAATACCTGCAACAGCTTCCTCCGCCACTTTTGTATGTTGTTTTACCAGATCATCTTTGGCACCGACATTCTTAAGAGCAGCTGATAACTTCTCAGTCAAAATTTTAATGCTGTCCATAGCATCGTCATCGCTAGTTACAGTTTTGGATGTCACTTCTGGTGATTGAGCATCATCAGTTTGAGATGTCTTCAAGGCATCCTGCTGCAATGATGAGAACATGAATGACATCAGCATAAGAATTGGAGCAAAAGTCTATGATTAATATTAAAGAATGCATCTAATTTAGGAGCTTGCTAAATCAACCTTAGGTGCCCAAAGCAAAAATGCAACAAACAGGGATCTTTTGAATTGATGCCAAGAACATGGTGACAACATAAATCTGCCAATTGCATGCATCCAACTAGTCAGGTGAACACTGAAACTACTGATTAATCTATATTGTCCACGTTCCAAAAATGGATACATCAGCCAAGTTTGCAATTGACGAATCTAAAAAGTAGTCTTCCTAGTTGCATAGATTGCCACTTATACCAGAGCATTTGCATCTACCATCCAAAACATTAGAAGATATGTTACTGCTTCTCTTAATTGTGTTTATTTTGGTTACAAGGGTTTGACACCTGTAGATGACATCATCGTCATTTTGTGCTTTATGAAACTCTACAATATTCATAACCTTTCCCAAGTGTTTTCCTCTGCTGTCATGAAGAGATTATTCCTTAGACCAAAATACATAAAAGGGTTTATAACCATATAGGTGCTTAAGCAAAAGCATAGGATACAATTTTTATGCACAAATCCACATTTACCATCTAGCTTAATCCTCGCATGTATTCAGACTTGGGTCATAATGAAAACAAGAACTCTTATGTTAACTTCCAGCAAGTCCTAGGAACAAATGCATCTGCTTATGCAATTGTCACAAAGCAAAACAAATAGTGATTCCTATACTTTTGCAATGAAAGGCTCATCAGTTATTCCAGCCTTTCTGCAAACCTCTCAAAACTTGCACTTGGAAGTACACAACTTCAAATCCTTAGACATATATCGAACTTCAATCTCACCATATGCCATAGAATTGCGGTGAGAGGGCCAAGAAATTGACCGGAACACGAATCATCAACAGAAAAACTGACAGGTATTACAGAAGGAGGACAAACTAAAATATCCAAAAAAATAAAATTAGCCAGCTGTCCCGTGTAGTAGTTTTCGTAAGTGGTGGTTATAAAAAGAGTTAAATAATTAACATTGGAAGGTACAATTTTGCTATGGAGAAAACATGAAGCAGTGCATCCCTACCATAACTGAGGTAAAGAACAATATGTGAGAACACGATAATATCTTAAAGAAAACATTAGCTCTTACATGATTAGCAACCTACCTGATCATCAGAAAATCTCTCAGAATGTGAAGATAATGACCCTGAACTTTCTGTTTCACCCGGGCTCCTCTCTGAGGACCTCCTCTTCCACAACCATTTTCTCTTTTCCATCGCAATGCCCAGAGGTTGATGAATAGGCTATCTCATCAGGAAGGATTTATCTGCACATAATTTAGATACCATCGATATCAAATAACAAATACAACGACGTATTAGAAAATCCAATGAAAGCATAAACTTCAAAACCCAGAGGAATTTATGGGACGTGCTAATACTATGACATGTACAGCTCTCTATTTAATATACGAAGTCCAAATGCTTTCTTAACAACCTCAGGACATTAAACAAAAAGATAATTTTTTTCATCTTATCAACTTTGCTTCTAATTCACCCAATAAACTTCCAACCCCAACAGCAACAGCGACAGCGACAGCAACAGCAACAGCAACACCATCACCACCACCAACAACAACAACAAAAGAGAAACCTTTTAAGGGCCAAACTAACAACAAGAGATAGAGGTTAGGGGTAAAGCTAAGAGACAGCAATAGAGGAGATGCAGCAACTGTAGCCCTAAGAACAGAGCTTTTTAGGCAAAACAAAACTATGAAATTACCATAAACACATTGCCTGAACAATGAAACAGTACAATCCATTGTGAAACAATACTAAAAAATAGAAAACGCAAATACTACAGAATATAACGGACGAGCAAGGTTCACCAAGGTGACTACCCAGAAGAAAAATCCCATGGGAACATGACCCAGTTGAGAAAAAACGCCAAAAAGTTATCTTAACTAGTTGAGACAAAACAAATCTCACCAATATCAATGAATCCAGGTAGGTCGTAACCAGACATTGTAAGATAGAAAACAAAGAAGCAGATGAAGTACCCTTAGAGTGGGGGAGTTATAAATGTGAAAAGAAAGGTGGAGTTCATGATTTAAGGATACAGAGAAACACAATAAAGAAATGAAGATGGGTCTGAAAAGATCTGGGGAATGTCAGTGGCTTGGCAAACATGACCAACTACTACTGACTAAAAGTTTGCAGATGATAGAGAGGTAGCTTCTTCCATATCTTGTTTTCTACACAATCTTATAATGAAGAGGAGTGGAAAACTGGAAGTGTGGAGGGAATTGGATAGTGGTATTGTATGGAATGAAGGGACCATGACAAAAGCAATTGAGTTGATATTTCACTTTCATGTTTTGGTTAAGCATTCAATGAGACAAAAGTAAATGAATGAGTCGAGTGTTACTATGTGAGATATTATTATTTATTTATTAAATGTTGAATCTTGTTTAGTAGATTTGGTTATTTTATGCTTTACTAATCAACCCACATCAGCATCATTATTACAAGTAAAGACCGCAATTATTACAACTACACCCGAAAGCAAAACTCCCGGCGAGCAATTAGGGAATGATTTGTCAAATCAAAATCGTCCTTGGTAACCTTGATATCGACAAGGAAGGGGGTAACCCAAGGCGTAGGTCAGCTAGTAAAGGATTCTTCTGGTTTAAGTGAGGTCGTGGGTTCGAACCTCCTTATATATGCAGGTGTTTAAAATTTAAGACAAAGCTTTACCTCTGATAAGAGACCTACTCGGCTCAAGCGACAATTAATCTAAATGTGAATAGCTTAAATATACCTTCTCGAGACAAAAAAAAATTAAGGAAGAAGAGGGTGTGGCGTGGGCATGTGACTATGTGGGTCATGCAACTGAAAAGTGAAAGTGGAAAGGAGATTTGTATTTGGAAGCCTTAAATAATAGCCTAAACTTTTCAGCTTTTGGGAATGGGGCCACAAATAATCATTTTGAAAATCGTGATGTATGTTTTTCTATTTTTTCCTTTTAATTTGAAATTGGTGGATCAAATCAATACGCTCCAATTTTTTGAATTCCAGTCCCCTACCCTCATTCTGCTGTCGCTATCTTTGCTGACGTGTGTCCCTATTCTTTGATTTCATTTTTACTGTTTAAATTATTTTCTTTTGTCAAGGCTCAGGAGTGGCGTGGAGGGATCGCGTTCTCTTCCGCAGGAACGTTGTCTGTTCGATGCTTCCCATATCGGTGATGCTATTATTTATATCGACGATTGAGAGAGCCACAATGGAAGACGGATCTGGTGGTGGCGTAAATTCAAATTAAGATTTGAGATTTGATTACAAGTTATTACCTTGCGTAAAATGTTTGCCAAATGTATATATGTTACTCAATCCCAGCACGAAATGTATGTTTTACATATCAGTTCTGCAAATTAAAGGAAACGTGATATATAGTTGATCATATGAACAAAAAAATGAATTCCCTGTTCGAGACATTGCTTGAATTCTTTTCTTTTTTAAATCAACAAAAGAAACCCATTGTTTACACGAGGAAAGAACAACAACCCCTATTTTAAAATTGGAAAAGGTCAATAACTTGCGAAACGGATATGAGGTATATACAATGATGATAGAAATAAATGAAGATTAAAAAAAACGATAAGGAGGAGTTTGACATGAAGGTCTCGGGTCACTCTTGACTCGTATGGATGTACCGGTATACGAATCATTGTAGGCTAAAAGTTGTAACCTCCAAACAGGGCCTAAGTCATGTGGAAGACAATCCAAAGTCAAGAAGGCCCGGAACCAACAAGAAGAATTGGGCTCTCTATACAGAAAATGAGGCAAATAATGTAGGCTACAGCCTAAAAATTGCGATGATGGATGTTTGCAATTTCACTTCTTGAAATTCTTGCGTAAATAATGGTTGGAAATAGCCAAGTATAGTTGCATCAATAATTAATTTAATAAAGCTTATAAGGTTGCAGGTACAAATTGAAGTCACTCTTAGTTACCTATATAACAATCAAACAAAAGAAACCTGAAAACTTGTTTATACCACACTATGCATGCTAGTAAGCACACATTATAAACAAATATTAATTATAACACAATGAATAGAGGTTAAATTCATACAAACATGTGATTCAATACTGTAGATATATAAAGGGCAAGAAATCTGGGTAAATAGAGTATAATAAAATTGTTATGGACCATTAAACTATGGAGAAGGAACAAGTTGGGCAACCATGGTTAAGTCAAACTAAATTAGAAGGTTGTTAAGGACGATAACATAGTGAAAATTGAGGATGATAGCTTTGAGAGCAAGTCTGGAAGAAAAAATCTTCATTTAGGCTTAGTGACCATACATGTTTGTCTGGAGTAGATGAGTTGGGCATATAGCTAGGGAGATAATTCTATAGTCTCTTAGCATCCCAACCTTGAAAATGTCAAGAGTTATTACTTTGCTAACTCTTGCCTACGAAGGGCTTCTAGTGTGAAGAGATTATATTTCCTCTTAAGATATAAAGGGTTGAGAGAAGCCCAATTGTCATCCAAAAACCATGTTTTTTTCTCATTCCCTACCTGAATTTTGATGAATTAATAGTCAATAGATCTATTTCTTAGTATATGAATAAGGGCTAGGAGAATTCATTTCTCTCAAATATTTTCCATAAGATGGTTTCCTTGAGATAGAACTCATTAATTCATTTAATCCAGAGTGATTCCTTGACATTGATTAATCTCCAATTTCTCTTGGCTACTTGTATGGATTGAAAAGTATGAGTGGCATTGAGACTAAGTCCCCCTTCCTATTTTTTCCAACATGGTTGCTACCTCTTGATTTTAGCAGATCTATTATTGTTAATCTTGCCAGACCAGAGGAAATTCCTAATACATTTTTCAATCTCCATATTAATCATCTTAGTGAGTAGAAGATGAGAATTCCAATGGGTATGAAGGTTATTTAACATAGAGATTGTAAGTTGCACTCCACTAGCTTAAGATAGACCTTTATTTTGCTAACCATTGGTGATTTTCTTTTATTTCTCTAGTATCTTCAAGCAAACCTAATATTTCAGTTTTTTAGCTAAGATGGGAACCCCAAGTAAATGAAAGCCATAATGTGGATGTTGACGATAAAATCGTCTGAAGTCTCTCAGTATTGTTTAAGTCTGAGGAAAAAAATTATACTCATGCCTTGATTGACTTTTAGGCCTAAAATCCTGCAGAAGATCACGAGGGATTAATGTAATAAGTAAATGGATTCCTAGTGAGCTCCATAAAACAATAGTAAATCATCTGCAAAACAAATATTAGAGAGAGGCAATTCCTTGCATTTATAATGAAACCTAAACTAAGATCTTATGGATATATTATAACAAATAATTCTGGTCAGGACTTTCATAGCAATGAAAAAAAGTTAGGAAGAAAAAGGTTCTGCTTGTCTTATTTCATTTCACCCTTTGAATTTCTCTGTGGGAACTCCGTTGATAAGAATATTGTACGAAGTTATGGAAATGCAAGTATGAATCCATTTATTGAAATGATTTAGAAATCCAAACAATTCCAAACATATAACAATGAAATATAATTGAAATTTGTCAAACAAATTTTGAGAGATTAATTTTATGGAGCAACGTTTGATGTGTATTCCAAAGCTGTATTCTCTCATCAATTTTTGCACCGATAGAATATTATCAGAGATATTTCTACCAGGAATGAAAGTTCTTTAAGATTTGCAATTCAATAATTTCAAATTTTTCTTAATTCTATTTGCAACAGGAGATATGTCAAAAATCAGTAAGAATACTTACTTTTGGAATCTTAGGAATCAAGCAAATGAGTTGCATTAATTTTCCTTACAGGCTGTTTGGAACACAGTGAATTGAATTCATAAACGAATTGGATTCAATTACATTAATGAAATTGGAATTGA
>JAOQMR010000006.1:9135592-9153099 GCA_027563865.1 Erythroxylum pelleterianum | reverse complement strand
ATCGACAGAAAGAGCACGAGTGGAGGCTGTCATTTTCTTGGACCAAATCTAGTTTCATGGTCAAGCAAGAGACAAAGGTCAATCGCGCTATCAATTGCAGAAGCCGAGTACATGTCTGCCGCAAGCTGCTGTTCACAAATATTGTTGATCAAGTATCAACTAGAGGATTACTCGATACAAAAAGAGGAGATTCCAATGTAATGCGACAACAACAGCGCCATCAGTCTGTCAAAGAACCCGATTCAACATTCGAGAGTGAAGCATATCGAAGTTAGACATCATTTCTTAAGGGACTACGTACAACAAAGGATCGTGAGTCTTCAGTTCGTAGAAACGAAGTTTCAGTGGGCAGACATCTTCACTAAACCATTGAGTGAAGAATGATTTAAGGAAATCAGACGAAACCTCAACATGGTGATGTTAAGTGACCAATCGTCTGATATTTCATAAGCTAGGTTAGACGGACATAGAAGTTAACGGCGTTGGCAACAGTGAATTACAGCTATTATCTTCTCCCATAAGAATAGTTTTGGAGGGAAAAGTGTTATTACCTTGAGAAACACACCTATTCTAGAACATTCATTATAACCTCTAACCACAGATCTTTGGAGTTTCTACCGAATACAGAAATCGTTCCTCGTTCAAGTCCTCTCAAATTTCTGTAACTGTCTTGATCATTTCATAAAAACAAAATTGCAATCAGTTCTTACCAACAAGAGAAGAAATAGAGCAAGCAATAGTTTATGGAAGGCATGTAGATTTTGAATCTTTGAGGAAAGATAATCTGGATATTGAACCTGAGATAGTCGCAGCAGGATGGAGGAAATTTTTCCAAATCCGAGAACCCATATACTATGCAGAAGTGTATGATTTCTGGAAGAATGCAAAGCTGGTAGATAATGCTATTGTTTCTGTAGCAGACAGAATGTCTGTCATTATAACAATGGAGTCAATCGAGAAAGCTTGTGAATGTCCATCCACTAGAGAGAAGCTTACAAGCAAAGCGAGATGGACGACAAAGGTTAAGGTGAAAGAAGAAGAAGTCAATCGTCAATTGTATGGCGAGAATGACCCAACGGAGAGGAAGCCCTCAAGTCTGGTGCCAAAGGCTAAGGTCTTACAAGCAATTTTGTTCCATTGCATTTTACCTAGAGCTGGTTCCAGGCACTTGGTGATGACTTTGAATGAACAGTGCCTGTTCTATTTACTGAATTGACAGCCGATAGACCTACGTTTTCTGATTTTTCAGTATATGGTCAAGTCGATGAAGGATACAACCAATTACCCATATGCTATGTTGTTGACTAGAATTTTTAGAGACTCTGGAATTCATCTTACTGAAGGAAACAGAGTCGTACACTATGTCAAGAGTTCTATTGACTTGTCAACTGTTGGGAGGATGGGCTTGAAGAATCTAGAAAAAGATGAGGCAGATTCTCGAAGTAAAGTAAGAGCTAAGGGGAGCGTACAATGAAGAAATCTCCCGAGAAGAGTTCTAAGTATCAAGCTAAGGAGACAAAGCCCATAACTGTTGCAAGTAAGAAATCATCTGGAGAAACTGCGAAAGAAACAATGATTTCTTAGAAACAAAGTGGCCTAGTAAGAGTAATAGAGGAAGGTGTTTTGAAAAGAAAAGGGGAGACACTACTGAGTGACATTCCAAAGCAAACAAGAAGGTCACCTGGAATTCGAACCATACGACAGTAAGAAGAGAAGCAATCCAGAGAGTTAAAACAGGTAAAAAAAACTCTGAGTTGCGAGCACCTAAAGCTACAAGATCCTTAATCTGAATCTTACGAGAAGATTCAACCAAACAAGCTGAAGAGATTGAAAGAAAAAGGAAATTGGAGTCTGAAAAACAGAAGCCTCAACCCCAGAAAACTCCAAGGCTGATTGAAGCCAGAATTGAAGAAACAGTCAGTCAAATGAAGGATGTTCTTACTATAGAGAAGATCAGTCTGAAGAAGAGTATTGTTATTACTGAAGAAGTTAATTTGGTGGAAGTTACTTCCAACATTGAGGAAATTTCTCTAGGGAATGATAATTCTATATTTGAGGAAGTTATCCCTACTGTTGTTCCAACTGATCAATCTGAAGAACTCAGTTTGGTTCCAGTAAATACTTCTTCACAATCAGTAATAATTAGTCAGGAGAAGACTACACCCACTGTTGTTCAGACAAAGGAGCCAGAAGAACACAATGAGGAACAGGTTAACCCTCTTCCACCTCTGAGAAAAGGGAAGTCGAACCTGTGAGGGAAAAGAAGCAAAGTTCATCGATAATCATAAAGGAAATATCGAGGAAAGTAGTGAAGGCTCACTTCAAACCAATTTTGGTGAATGAAAGTGCCATGCATCTGTTAAATGAAGATGAAAAGAGCTTCTATGAGCAATTGAAAGTTATAGGGAAGACACCATACCCAACACAGATGACGAATAAGCCTCACACTATTTTTCCCATCACAGAGCACACGGAGATAAAAGTTGTGCCTGATATTCAACCAAGGCGTCCACTTGAGCGCACTAATGATAAAGGGAAGATGAAGTTATACCCAGAACCTGATATGGATGATCTCACAGCAGAAGAAATTGCTGAAGAAGTGCGTCTCATAGATGAAGCGTGCTATGAAGCAGGGTATGTAGAGAAGAAAGTGACGGGAATGACTATTTCTCATCACATATCAGAAGATCCAGGAACGAGTGGTAGTCGATCAATGATCAATGATCCAGTGGGAGGAGTACTTATAGAAGGACAGTTCAATGCAATAAAGGTTGGAGATATGATATGCTTAATTGAGCCCATTATGAAGGTTATTCTACTCCGACGACCACTATGGCAAATATCTTCGATAGAAGAAGTCCTACCCTTCCTTGGATGACAAGCTCCACGACTACCAGCTCCTGATGACTTAGACGTACCAGAGCTCAGCTTAACTGTGCAATTTCCTCCTCTTCAAATTTTTGAAGTTTGTGTTCCTTCTTCAGACGCATACAATACCATAATTGCTTTTGAAGAAGAACAACCACAAAGAGCTGAACAACCAAAAACTGCACCTGACTTACAAGCTAGAGTAGCTCATCTAGAGAAGGAAGTCAAAAAGTGCAAGAAGATGCTAAAGAAGCTTATACAACATTTTCAGTTATAATCATTTTTTATTAATAACAAATAAGGGGAGAAGAGAAGAAGAAGTTAGAAAGAGAACACAGGGGGAGCGTTGAGAAAGACAAAATGAAAGGAAGAACACAAGATTGAAGAAAACTGGAAGTTCTTGTTCTGAAATTCTTACCTTTGTATTTTTGACTATAATCTGTAAAGATTTTCATTCTACTACTAAAAGTATTTGTTATCATAAAAAAGGGGGAGATTGTTAAGTCAAAATGACTTTACGATTAAGAATTTTGATGATAAACAAAAGCAGATGAATGAAAAGCAGACGCAAAGTAGAAAAGCAGACGGAAGCTATCTAGAAAGCAGATGCAAGAAAGATGACGCTAGAAAGCAGACGCTAGAAAGCAGACATAAGAAAGCAGACGCCGGAAAGCAGACGGAAGCATCAGTCTGAGTTAGTTACAAAACTCAACTGAATGACCGTTTCTTTAAAGAATTAAGAAACAGTTATCAAGATGCAGTTGAAGACAAAGGCTATAAATACGAGTCGGAGTTGAAGATTGCATATACATACATATGATATAGAAAACAACCGAAAATCTCAAAAGCTAGAGAGAATACTGTGTGAATTGTTAGAGCTATTTTTCTGTAATAAGCTCGTAACACTTTTAGTGTGAAAGTAATACAGATAGCCTGAAGAGGCTAAGAGTAAAAGAATACTGATTATATAGAGACCTAAAGAGGCTCGAAGAAAAAGAATACTTGTAAAAGTTTTGAGAGATAGTGAAATCTCAGAAAGACATCTGAGGACTAGACGTAGCCCACGGTTTGGGGTGAACCAGTATAAAAATTATTGTGTCGAAATCTCTCAACTCTCTCTCTCTCTTAATCATGATTTTCAATATTACTGTTTACACAAGTTTATAGAAAATCTTTTACAAACATGTATACATTAGTTCTTTTGAAACGAACAAGTTTTGTTTAATCGAAAGAAGTTTTTAAAAAAGGGGTTTAAGAAAAGTTTACCACAATTCAACCCCCCTTCTTGTGCATCTATAAATCGTTATTGAGTAGTGTATTAATGTGTGATTCACTTCAGTATCCTTATCTCCATTATATGTTTGCAATAACTTTAGCTTCCTCTCAACTTCCCTGCCCACCATGAAATGAAAATTTTGGAAAGTTTCAAATACTTGACCCTTGAATTTCAACATATATACCCAAGTCTTCCTTAAAGCATCATTAATAAATATGAAAATATTTATTATCTCCTAGTGACTCCTCATAATTTGGGCCATAGACATCTGAATGTTCCAACTTTAATCACTCCATCTTCCTTATAGATAAAGTGTTTTGTATGGGATGAGAGATTTACCACCCAATAACTTTAACCCCATCTCACTCATGTACCCCAATAATTGATGTCATAGATCTGGAGAAGTTTCCTCTTCTACTATATATGCTTCTCCACTGGCACGCACCTTTTAGCGTGTCTTGTATAATATGCAATATAGCTTTCCTCAAGTAACATTCATTGCTCCTTTTGACAATTTCCCCTTCCTATCCTCAAAAGTGTACTTAAATCCTTCTTGATCTAACAAATTTTTTAATAACAAATTTAGCCTTACATTGTGGATATGTCGTATATCTTTCAAAGTCAGCAAACATCTGATGTTTTTTTAAACTCGAATATCACCTATATCGACCATCTTAATGAAATTTTGATTACCTATCTTTACACTCCCAAAGTCTCTGCTCTTACAGTTTGAGAAGTACTTCACTTTTGGGACAAAATGATACTAAGCTCCCATGTTGATCTGCCACTCAAAACCCTAATCACCAAAATGGAAGCATTCACTTATTGCACAAATTGGGGACACCTTATCATCCATTCTTGGAGCAGTTGTGAATACACTCTTTTCTTTTCCATTATTTTGATGTCCTTGCTTTGTCTGATCCCTCTTCCACTTGTAGTGGAACTCTTAATGTGTAATGGCTTATTGTAATAATGGTATTTTTCACCTCTTTATCACCTCTAGACTTTTATTGATTCTTATACTTGCCATGCCTTTTAGGACCTTTACTCTTAATCCTTTCCCTTCTTTCAACTATGAAAGCTTACATGTTAGCAACTCTCATCTCTTTTCTTCTGATTTCTTCATTAAAAATAATCCCTTTTATTGTATCCAAAAAGTGCACACCTTTAGAAGTTGAATTGCTAATTGTCACCATTAGTATCTCCTAGGTATTCAGTAGTGAACTTAACAAGAAAAAGGCTTAAAGCTTGTCATCAAGAATGATCTTCATTGTTGTAAGCTTGTTGATTATATCCTGGAAATTACTTAAATTCTTCGATATAGATTTCTCAACTATCAACGTCAAGTTTACAAGCCTTTTAATTAGAAAGATGACCTTGTTATGGGTAACCTTTCTTTCATAGAGTCATTTTAGCTTTTTTGACAGCTCAAAAGGATACGTTTCCTAAGACGTAAGGTTGAATGTATCGATATCAATCCATTGTTGAATCGTGCTTAGAGTTTTCCTCTTCATCTTCCTCCATTCTCTATCTAACATCTTTTAGGTTTTGAATGAACATCATCCTTCACACCTTTGTCTACATCAATAGGATCGAAGAGATTCTTGCAATACATAAAGTACTCCTTCATGATCCTTTAAATAGATTAATTTGTTGATGTCAACTTGACCATAAAGATGTTTTCACCATTCATTATGATGGCTCTGATCCCACTTATTGGGAGACAAAAATAAAAATATTTAAAAGATCAACCTTAGATTTCATAACAAAACACTTTTCAAGTTTAACCAAAAAATTAATATGAGAATAAAAAACTTAATAAGGAAGCAAACACTGAGATTTATGTGGAAATCCCTCTAGTGTAAAGGAAAAAACTATGGCCCAGACTAACAACTAAATCCACTAAACATAAATAAGGATTTATAAAGTTTAATATCTCATCTCGCTGATATGATTTTCAAATTTACAACAACAATAACATTTATCAGCTTTGAGAATCCAAAAAACTAAGACTCATATGACTATCAAAACCAAATCCAGACCCATGTGAATACCTTTATGTAGCAGAAATATGCAGAGGAACTAGTTGTGCCAGGAAGAGCACGTCAAGTGTCATGTCTCTACCGATATCCACACTCTCGCGAGACTGAACAACCCCTTCTGATGTGTTAAAACCACTTTCTGAGACCCCTCT
Organism: Erythroxylum pelleterianum; assembly: GCA_027563865.1. Classification (NCBI taxonomy): domain Eukaryota; kingdom Viridiplantae; phylum Streptophyta; class Magnoliopsida; order Malpighiales; family Erythroxylaceae; genus Erythroxylum; species Erythroxylum pelleterianum. The sequence goes on along the minus strand of JAOQMR010000006.1, from coordinate 9,146,761 downwards.
CTCTATCTCTAGTAGAGGATGTCTCCTTTTATGGTTTTTTAAGCAAATGATGTTATTCTTCTTCAAGTCATACTATGTATCCATTGGATTAAGGCCCAATGGATGTTCAGTCTATTTGGTGTGTGACCCTGTAGGCTTATTTAATATTAGCAAGAGGCCCAAACTTCTTTTAGGTCCACAAGTTAGAAGCTGTCACTAGCAAGACATAATAACTACCCAATATTAAATTTGGAATACAACACTACCTGAATCATAACTGATCAATTAAAGTAAATTTTATAATTGGTTTGTGGGGCATACAACAACACTCACAACTGTAAGTTGTCTCATAAAACTTTAGGATTGAAACCTAAAGTAGATATGTCAATCAACAAACTCTCATACTAATCTCAAAAATAAAAAAAATGAGAATCCTATATTACTCTCCCTCTCTTTATTTTCCTTCCTTTTCGGTATTTGGCTACCTCCCAATGATCAAATCTATGTCTTTTTTTCCTTTTATATCTTGAATTATGTTTTCTATATTACACGCAGTCAAATATAAGGTCACGTAAGTGACCGTGTCTCTTTCAGCGTCACGTAAGTGGCAGACATACAAGGTTACAAAGAATTACACGATCATCACACATGATTGTGTCTGTCCTGAAACGAGCATATATACGACAACATATGTCTTTAATTTTTACTTCTTTGTTTACATGGTTTCAGAGACTTACATGATTGATCCATATAGTCATATAAGTAAAGGACATAGGCACAGAATACCCTACATGACTGTGTCTCTTCTAAAAGAGCTTCATCGAATCATTATTTGTCTTAACTTCACTCATTTGTCATTTTTATGGATCATAAAAGCGTCAACAATTATTAAAAAATTTCAAAATTGTGTTAGATACTCAATAGATGTATGTCCAACACCAATCTCATTAGTTGTTCAAGACAATGTTTTATGGTGGCTTCCAAAAGTTTGAATAATTAAGTCTACGGGAAGTTTAAAGAGGATTAGCCCTGAACTATTGGCAACAAACTTCCCTCGTTATTAGTAATACATTAATATTTTAATTTAGTGCTTAGAAAAGTGGGTTCAGTTTGATTGCCATGAAGATCCAACCATTTAAGCCGAACTCTAAACTTGAAACATGAACAGTATTGGCTTCATTCAAAAGAATAAAGAAAAACAAAAGATGATAGCAAGGTTTTTGTGCAGTACGAAAAGGTTTTTTAGTTGATGATATTTCTAGCAAAATTCAAACTAAAAAACATTGGCTTCAAGTCTCAAACTTGACCCCATTCGCCAAATAGAGGAGGCAACATGAAGCTTCTCTTGAAAAGCTTCATGTACAACACCAGCTTTCATGTTCCCTTTCAAATCACAGCTATTTGTAAATGACTGATGAACCTTTTTATTGGGTCGACAGTTATATGCATCACCGTATCTAATAAGTCCATTGGATTATTTCTTTTCCCAGTCCAAAACAGTTTGGCTTGTCTTCATTTTTGTTTTTGATTTTTCATTTCTATTTTTAATTTTAATTCTTTGATAAATATACTAAAATTATAGATTTTATTTTAAATTTCAAGTTTAATAATTATTATATGAATATACTTTAAGTTTGAAATATTTTTAATTAATTTATAAATAATGTTTAATTATTAAATTATTTATTTTAATAAAATATAGTAAATATTTTACTAATAGTTATTAATAAATATTATATAAAATATAATATAATAAAATTATTTTCTTAAATAATTTATCTAATATTTAATTCTTATCAATGGCATTATCAAACATATTTTTTATCATTTAGAAAAGCATAAATTAAAAAAAGAAATTAAAAGCAAAACCTAAAAAACAAAACATAAATGAATCTGTAAGGATCTTAGGCTTCCCTTTGCGCCAACCATGAAAGAAAATATTATAATTAATAATGATCATAAATTAAGAAATAGAAGGTGAGTCTTAGAACAAGTGGTATGGTACTCATTTGTAATCACACAAATCCAAGTTATAAAAATAGACTCTTTGAAGGCAGGTTGCGTTGAGTTTGGATTTTGGAAGACTGATAATATCTACTTTGAAAGATGCAGATGAAGTTAATACGAAATACTAATGACTTTGGTTAAGTGCTGGTAAATGTAAACCAATCAGCAGCAGGCTTAATCTTCATAGAAACAATAGTTATTTCTTTTCTGTTTTGTTTTATTTATTTATTTTCTTAATTTCTGACCAAGAATCTCTGGAAAAGAGGTGTAGTGACAAGTGGAGTGCTTTCTTTGCAAATGCATGGAACAGAATGTTACTTGTCATGGCTCACGTTCTCTGGAATAGAAATCAGTTTCTCGTATTTCTTTAATCCTAATGGCTTATTTATTCTCTGTAGTCTGTTTAGGTAGAATTTTGATCGTACTCAGGCTTTCAAGCCACCAAACATTTCCTATACGAGGAAGAAAATCAAGGTGGCGGAAAAAAAAAGAGGGAATATGCTACAATCCTTGAAAGGTCTTGTTGGACTTTTGTGTGAAGAAAAAGCACAGAATAACATGATTTATATGAGCCTTTTCTTTTGGAAGAAACGCTTCAAGTGCCACAGCTGCAAACCAGAGACTACAATGCATACCCCAAGGGACATGATACTGAACCATGCCACTCTTGCATTGGTTTTTTCACTCACTTCCCTCATTCCTGCTTCCCTGTGAGTACAATGAAAAACCAAGACGAAAGTTACAAAAAATTGGTTGTCTATCAACTACAATTGATAAGCATTTATGCACACACCCAAGCCTCCCATCAGTTGGCCTATGGTTTATTTTTGTCACTCATCTATTTAAGAAGCCAAGCCAGAAGCAGAGCTGTCTATTCAACAATTCTCAGAGGTGAAACCATCAAACCTCGAAACTTCTTCACTTTGATGTCTAATCCTCTCCAAGCAGCATCAGCCAGTTCACAAAAAGCTTCCTATACTATACTGTAGCTTAAACCTCTTCATCTCTCTTTGGTACAATATAATAAGAAAAGCAGTGTGCTTTCCTTTGGAAGTAAGAAAAGCAGAATGGCATGACAAAGAAAATGATTTAACGGCATTAAAATGATAGGAACAGAATCAGTAAAGTGTTTGGAGATTTCTACTGGAAGAGAGATAGAAATATACCTATCCTTCAGATAGTTTATTTGAGTATGTATGTCTTGCACTATTTCCTCAAGTCTCCTTAGGTCAAGTTCTACACCCTGGACATAGTTAGACACCACAAATATAACCAGCTAAAATGACAAAGGTGGATGATATACAACAATATAGTCAAGACTGGAATCTGAGGAGGACAATCTGTCGGAAATAAAACAAGTGAGTCAGTTAATAGCTTGCCTCAATCTTTTCTTTCCTTGCCACTGAATCCCAATCCTTTGTAGAAATTCCAATTTTCCAATCTAGGCCCAAAGTTACAGGTCCAGCTTGTTGGTGATGACTATCCAGCCAGAAACAGGCAAGGTAGTTACCGCCCTCTGTGGTTGTAAAGGCAAATTGACCGTGGGTTACATTTTCATTGTGGTGAAGATTATTTCCATATGGGGATGTTACCTGAAAGACAAGATATGAAACTTGTTGAGACACATGGATGGTAAGTTATGCACGAAAGCAACCCAGCCCAACACCCACAATTAGTGTCTTTCTCTGATGGCTACTTTCACATGGGGTTAAATAATTATAAATGAACCAGCCTCAGAACATTACCAGTTTTAGTAATAGGTATTTTCTGATTTTATGCACAATATGGGGTTTAGAGGAACTAGTTGGAATCAACCCAGAATCTCACACAAATAACATAACTGAGCAAAGAGAGAAGGTTACATGTACAGCTATAGAAAGGGAAAAAAAAAATGACCGGTCCAGATTTTTCATGGCTAGATTTTATGACCTAATGATAGAAAACCTCTTTTTCCATGTCCAAAAAGATTAAGAAATAAGATCGAGAAAAAGTTCTCAGTTTTCATACTCTGTTGAAGAAACTTAAGTGTCTAACAAGCATAAATTCAGTCATGAATACCACAACTGACAAAGATTATAATTGATTCCCCCTATATTACCACCTAACTCTACATCTCTGATATTTGTAGAAAATTAACAAATTAATTGTTTACCAGGAAAATCACCAGATTCTAACATGAAATGATTGATTAAATTAAATGATAACCTCAAGCACATATCAACAATGAGAATTTGTAAATAATAATGGAAAAAGGAAACCACCAAAATAGTGACCTTAACACAAACTCCAGAATGATCCTGTCTGGGTTTCATCTCCACAAATGATGGAATGGATATTTGAGAAATACCACTTTAGCTACAAGCGATGGTCTGAACATCAATGTCATAGCTAGTACGGAAAAAAAAAACCATAAAATCCCCATACCGTAACTAAAGGCAAAGTACAACAGAGAAAAATGGAAGAAGACCTGCAGTGGCATTTCCATTTCGAAGGAAAGAATTGTACTAGTTTTTCATAATAAGTAGTTTGCCAACTTGCTAGGCCGTGTCTTTGATTTTCCATTTATTAACCTTAAAAATCCATGAGACTACTACCTTCGGACCATGTACCCATGACCAAATTATCCTCACTTCACTATCATCAAGGAAAAATTCTCAGTACTAGAGCAAACAGAAAGATAGCAAACAATCATACCAGCAGCTTCCATAAACTATAATATTGGTCTGCTCACATTAATTTGAACGACGATGTAGTAAAAAAAGTTGTCAATGGAGGGTGAATAAAAGGAAAATGAAGCGAGCACCAAAAGAATTTACCAGAACTTAACTCAGTAGTCATTATTATGTAAGAGAAGGTATATTACTGAACTTTGTACACATCTGTATTATTTTCTTAGACTCATATTTATACATTTGTTGAATTAATCTTGACCATACAATTGTTAGAAAGGACAGAATAAAATAAAGGTTGAGATTTATTCTGTTACAACTTGTACTAGTCCAGCTAGATAGTAGGGAAAGTCCATTTCGTCCTTAATTTCTCATGTGAAAATATGTGCGTTGTCTGCTGTCTGTAGGCAAAGTCCTTGTGATTTATTTCCTCTTTTGATTCTTCTTCGTTAACACCCCCACTCGAACTAAACCTTAGGCTTCGAACTAGGTTTAATTTGGCGGTAAGAAGTTGAAATCTTGTCGAGCTTAGGGGTTTCGTGTGGATGTCGGCAAGTCGGTCGTCGGTGTTTATGTATCTAATTTCTATTTCTCTTTTCTTCACTTTGTCTCTTATGAAGTGTACGTCGATCTTAATGTGTTTTGTTCTTGAATGAAAGAAAAGATTTTGAGCTAGAGATCGAGCTCCATTATTATCGCTCCATAGAATGGGTTTGGGAGTGAGAGAAAATCCTAGCTCAAATAGTAGAAATGTGAGGTAGATGACTTCAGTCGATACCTGAGATAGGGCTCAGAATTCAGCCTCAGTACTGGATCGAGCTACTGTCATCTGTACCTTATAGATCAAGAAGATTAGGTTTCCCCCTAAAAACACACATCCTTCGGTAGTTGATTTACAATCATTAGGGGAGCTAGCCCAGTCAAAGTCACTGTAGGCATGGAGATCAAGAGGCGACGATGATGGTTGAAAGAGCAGTCCCAGATTGGAGGTTCCCTTCAGGTAACGCAAAACCCTTTTACATGCAATCTAGTGTGTGTTTAAAGGATTTTGTAAAAATTGGCTTAATTTGTTGATTGCGTAGTTGATGTTTGGTCTTGTATTGCACAGATATTGAAGAGCTTCTATGGTATTCCGGCAAAGCTTTGAGAGTTCAAATGGTGTGCCATTTTTCAGAGACAACTTGGTTGTTGGAGTGATGGGTGTCAAGGAAGGGTTGCATGATGACATATTTGTTTTGATAAATAAATCTTCAATGTATTGTTTTTGTGAAAGGTATAAACCATTCCTGTTTCTGTATGCTTCAAAGCCAAGGAAATGATTTATGCTTTCGAGCATTTTAAGTAATAGCATATACCAATAGCATTGTAATAATTCCATTTTTGTTTGAGTAACATAAAGAGGTATCTGACCTTGAGTTATGAAACCCCCACTGAGACAGTGCACATTTCAGTTTGTGAAATCAAGCCCTAGGAGCTTGTTTAAGTCCATAGAAAGCTTTATACAGCTTGCATACATGATGCAGATGTGTTTTGCTTTCAAATCCTTATGGCTGGTTTATATAAACATGAGTAGAAAGGCATTGTTGATGTCAACTTGCTAAATCTCATAGTAATGGGAGACAGCAAGTGAAAGCATTACTCTAATTGTTGAGGCTTCCACAACAGGGCTGAAAGTTTCTAAAAAATCAATCAAACCCTTTGGTAACAAATCTGGCCTTGTATTTAGAGATAGTCCCATTAGCATTGTATTTGGTCCGGAACACCCATTTTGTGCCAAGAATATGCATAGTAAGCTCATACGGGATTAGTGTCCAAGTGTGATTCTATTGTAGGGAATTGAATTCATCTTGCATAGCTTGAAACCATGTAGGGTTGTTCAGAGCTTCAGAGACTGTTCTAGGTTCAGTTCGTGGATTTAAGGTTAAAGAAAAGGAATAGAGTTTTGGCTTGAAATTTTCACTTTTGGATCGAGTTTGCATAGGATGAACATTTTGTATGTGTGGAAATGAAGAGTTTGATACAGTATGTGGGGTGGTTGATGGACTGATGGTAGATAAGGTATTTTGTCTATTTTGTGAGAATGTAAAATGTGATGGTCAGCTAAGATTTTGAGAGCTTACCTGTCTGTTAAGGAATTCAGCTAAGTGAGAGCATTTTGTTGAAGAGTGATCCTTGACAGCCTTTGATGAAGGTGTACCGATTGGAGTTGAGGTTAGAGTAAAGGTAAGGGAACTTGATGATGTTATAGGATAGTTTGAATGTGAGGGAAAGAGTTGAGAAAATGGAAATTCTTCCGCATTGAATTCAACATGAGATATTATAATTTTCCCTTGATTAGTCAAACACTTGTAACCTTGATGCATTGAGCTATACCCAAGAAAAACACATTTAGTGATGTGAAATCCTAATTTGTGATGAGGGTAATATCTGAGATAAGAAAAACAACTACAACCAAAGGTTTTGAGATTAAGAGAGTTCGGTGGTTTATTATACAACTTTTCAATTGGTGAGAGGATGTTTAGTCTAGGATTTTTGAGATTAAAGTTGAACTTCAGTGAACTTAGAATTTGTTTCAAGATACGCTTGGAAGGATATCCTAACTTGGTATGCCAAACATTTACATTTTTTTGTGCTATGTTTGCCTCACAATGATTGCCTAAAGAAGAGACTTTTTGTTGGGAAGGACTAGGCTTAGGTATGTTGGCCTGATATTGTCGGGTTGTTTAGTGGTTCTGAGCTGTAGAGACCATCCCGAAGTACTCCCTTGAGTAGAATCTTCCCTGTTGCTTTGTCCTTAAACAAACAATTTTCGTTAGTAAACTCAACAGAAATGTTGTTATCTTTGGTGAGTTTAGAGATACTGAGTAGGTTTTTGGTTATGCTGAGAACATGCAGAATTTGTCTTAGTGCAAGAGGTGTGTGTATATTGTCTAGAAAATGTATGCGAGATGAGCCAACGTTAACAATAGGAAGATAGTTACCATTGCCAACAATGAGTTGATCCTTTCCACCATATTCTGAACTTATTGACAAGTTATTGAGATCTGCTGTGACATGATTTGTAGCCCCACTGTCTATAAACCATGTATTGTTATTGACTACATCGGATGAGGGATTTCCAGACTGATTTTGAGCCAAGTAGGATTGAGGATAGTTTTGTGCATTGTTCTGTGTATGTTGTGTAGCTGTGTTTTGTTTCCATAATTGGGTGGTATTACCTTGCCACGAAACATCAAACCTTTTGTGACATTTTAGTGCTTCATGGCCTGGTTTATGACACAGTTGACAAAAAATTCTGTTTCCATTCTATCTACCTCCTTTGCCACAATTTTCTCTTCCTCTAAATCCACTTCTTCGATAATTGAGGGTTGCATAGTTTGCAGTTGGTGATGAGATTTCTAATTGATTGATTGTGTTCAGCTACTCTATTCTTGTTTCATGCATCATAAGAGAATATTGCACTTCTTGCAATGTTGAAGTTTTCATAGAATGTGTTAAATAGACCACAACAGGATCATATTTATGACCAAGACCATTTAGATCAGTCAATATTAATTCATACTCACTGATTGCATGTCCTGCTACTTGGAGTGAGTCTCCAATGGTTTTTACTTTCTGCATGTATTCTTATATGGTATATGAGCCCTTTTTAATAGTTGAAAGTTGATGCTTTAGTTGAAGAACTCTGACCATAGATGTTTGAGAGTAGAGATTTTCCAAAATTTGCCAAACTTGGTAGGATGAATTTGAGTGACTTACCTGTCCTATTATCTCTTCTCCGATTGTTGAAAATAACCAGCATAGCAATAGTTGATCTATTCTTTTCCATGGTTTATATTCTGCATTTCAATGACTTATTTTGTGTTTGTAGTGATGAACTGACAAGGAGGTGCTGAGTTGATAAAGATTTCAAGCTCAAGGGCTCTTATGGCTACAAGGATTTGAGCTCTCCAGTTGATAAAGTTTTATCTATCAAGTTTGATGGGCAGATTGAAGTTTAGAGTCTTTGCTATAGCTAAAAAATCAAGAGAGTATGATGTATCATTTAGGATAGTGGCAGATGACCCAGAATTTTCTTTCATTTTGATGTTTGTCAATGGAGCTCTGATACCATGTAAGAGAAGGTATATTACTGAACTTTGTACGCATCTGTATTATTTGCTTAGACTCATATTTATACATTTGTTGAATTAATCTTGACCATACACTTGTTAGAAAGGATAGAATAAAATAAAGGGTTGAGATTTATTCTGTTACAACAGCTTGTACTAGTCTAGCTAGCTAGTAGTGAAAGTCCATTTTGCCCTTAATTTCTCAAGTAAATATGTGTGTTGTCTGTTGTCTGTAGGCAGAGTCCTTGTGATTTATTGTTTATAGCTTTTCTCTTTCCTCTCTCGATTCTTCTTCGTTAACGGTTTAATCACTTCATATACTATATAAGCAATGCATTGCAGTCTAGCAAACTCAATTTTCTCTTCCATGTAACCCAATATGCAGGCAAGTATAAGAAACGGTTCTAATAAGAATGAATGAACACATCCTTCTCTATCTCTTAAGCAATGATCCAACCAAATAATAGCTAAGCAACTCTTCTCTTTAAGCTTTACAGTTGGCATCAACTTGCAACAATGAACATCGAAGTATTAAAAGGGTTAACCACACTGCGACCCTGAGCTTTCACTTGTTTCTGAAAACCCCTTTAGTTTGAATAATCACACTGAGCGCCTTCACTTGTTTCTGAAAACCCCTATAGTTTGAATTTAATCTCATAGATTTATGTGGTTTGATAATTAGTAAACAAACACATTAATACACATTCTTTAAGTAATTGAATTTTCTCTTTACATGGTTTTGCTGACGAGAATTTACTAGCAACAAGAAAATATTTCCAATTACAATATTATATTGGCAATTTTTATCAAGTTAAAAAAAAGGCCTGTTTTGCTAATTGTCAACTAACAAGAACGTCAGAATAAACTTAAATTACTCGGAACATAAAATCCATGAGGGGCCTTAGTTCAATTTAGGCCATAATAAAATCCTCAAAGTTTGTCTTCTGGCCTTTACTTGATTCTATCATGATCCTAAATCCTCAGATTACTAACAAAAACCAACTTTACATAATTTCAAGCAGCGGAAGAATGAGTATCATACACACACACACGAACGCCCCAGAAAGTCAAACCACGCACAGAACAAGTTAAAACTGAAAAATGGAAGATCAAAAGCAATCAATCCGACCAAGAATCAGCAATCTCAGTCATTACTTCTCTAAAGTCAACGATCACTGATCAAACAAATAAGAACTCCTAAACCATAGAGGCATAGCACATACCCGGGCAGAGATAGAAAAGGTTTGCTCGGGGTTTTCTTCGTTGAAGGCGTAGTAATTGGCCAGAACGACGACATTGCTGTGAATCTCCTCCGACAGACACTTCGTTCCTGTACTTGGAATCGTCAACCATACGCCTTCTGTTCTTTGAACCACGTATGCACTTCCTATTAAGCACACCAAGATTATCGCCGTTAGAGCGCGTGAGTTACAGTGCTTCGCCATTTCAACAACTTTCTGCGCCGATTCAAAGAGAATTTGCTTTCAAGAAGAAATTGGATCTCCTGCTGTCTTCTCTATTTGTCTTTGCTTTTTGTCTTTCGAGCAAATGGATCTCTCCTTCTAGTTGAGTTATTGCGAGGGCAATAAATCGGGGAGGTTTTATCAGCGCGTGGGACACGAGTCTAGTTTGTTAGCAGATGACGCACTTTGTACAAATGAAGTCTTCAGATTGACCAATAAGCGTAGGAGTCAATTTTTTCAATTACGACAGTAGATTGCACCATAGCGGCGCTTTCCACGCGTGTCGAATTCGCGTGATTCTACGCGCGATATCAACTCGGCCAGAAACCTGACGGGTTACCAAACCTATGTCCAAGTGGAGAGCTGACACAGGAGAATTGCTCTAGTTTTGGCAATAGCTAAAAGCCTGTCCTGTGTCGTTCAACGGAATAATTATTCCACTCCCACCATATTTTTATTCTATTCTTTAAATTTGTGCTAGGTTAGAAACAAGCACCGAATAACTAGTCATTAAAAAAATATATTCTGTAAATTTGAGGAATAGTTAATACCAATTTCTACCCATTTTATCTATTCTAAAACAACCTATTCTTATTCGAGACAACTTTATCCTCCAACGTCTTCTACTTCTTCTACCCTCCCTTCTGAAGCTTCTTAATAATAATAATAATAATAATATTTCTACCCTCCCTTCTAAGCTTCTTAATAATAATAATAATAATTATTATTATTATTATTATTATTATTATTATTATATATTTATTATGTCACACTCCGGATAGACTAGTCATAGGGTTTGAGAGATAAAGTTGCTTAAAGAGTTAAGTAAAAGTTTGAAATTGTTTCATTCTTCTCTTTCTCAAAGGCCATCATTGTTCTTCATCTTCTCCAAGCACATGGTTCCAACGACAGTCTCAAGCTCTCCAGGACAGAGGTAGG
>JAOQMR010000006.1:9000011-9014809 GCA_027563865.1 Erythroxylum pelleterianum | reverse complement strand
TTCAATAAACATAGCATCATGACTCCTGATAAGTCTTTTCTACACTGGATCATAAAATCTATAGCCAAATTGATCTTGACCATAGCCAATGAATACACACTGTCGAGTCTTGACATCAAGCTTTTTCCTTTCATCTTTAGGAATGTGGACAAAAGCCTTGTAACCAAAGACCTGCAAATGATTATAGGAAACATCCTTTCCTGACCATGCCTTTTCTGGAACTTCATACTGGAGAGGAACACATGGTGAACGATTTAACGCATACACAGCTGCAAGTAAAGCTTCACCCCAAAATGCCTTACGCAACTTCGAATGTGAAAGTAGACATCTGACTCTTTCCATCAAAGTCTTGTTCATCCTCTCAACTACGCCATTCAATTGTAGTGTTTTTGGTGGAGTCATTTGATGTCAAATATCATGCTCTTTACAGTAAGCATCAAATAATCCGATGTACTCTCCGACATTGTCTATCTGAATGCACTTCAGCTTCTTCCCAGTTTGTCTCTCAACTGAGGCGTAAAATTGTTTGAACACATCTAGCACTTGATCTTTAGTCTTCAGAGTATAGACCGACGTTTTCCTGGAATAATTATCAATAAAAGTCACAAAGTACTGTGCGTTAACGAGTGACTTTGACAATGGTCCGCACAAATATGAGTAAATCAGATCTAGAACATTCTTCATTCTAGATGGAGGAGAACTCTGGAAAGAAACCCTGTTTTGTTTCTATGCTAGACAATCTACACATTTCTTATGATGTATCTGGTTTAGACCAGACAGTATATCCCTTTTTACAAGCTAAGTCATCCCTTTCTCACCAATGTGGCCTAGTCTTTTATGCCATAAATCAACTGCATTATCATCCTCCACTGTATTGACAACATCACTAGAGAGCTTTGCCTGCATCATATACAGTCTTAAGTGCTTTTGACCTCTGGCCACTACTAACGAGCCCTTAGTAAGCTTCCATTTTCCGTTTCCAAAAGTATTTCGGAAACCTTCATCATCTAGCCTGTTTACAGAAATCAAATTTATATGCATATCAGGAATATACCTGACATCTTTCAGCAACAGCCTTGAACCATTTGCTGTCTCTAAAGAAACATCTCCTTTGCTAACAACATTTGACAGATTTTCGTTTCCCATCTTAACAACGCCATAATTCCCAGGTGTGTAGGATGAGAAAAATTGTTTGTGAGATGTAACATGAACAGTAGCTTCACTGTCAACTATCTAACTTGTTTCTTATGACACTAGGCTGACTATCTCTGTATTAATAACAAGATTAAATACATCAACAATGTTACTTTGTTCATCATCACTGCTTTCATCTTTCTTGACATATTTGCCTTTTTCCTTCTTCAACTTTCGGCAAAATTTCATGATGTGGCCCTTCTTTTTGCAGTAATGGCATTTCACATTTGCATATCTGTTTGACTTTCCTCTGCTCTTGCCTCTGGACTTTGGACTTCTGGATTAACTCTTTCCTCTATTTTCTGTAAGCAGAACATTTGAATGTGATGAAGAGGCTGAAAATTGTGATTTACGTCTCATCTCTTCATTTAGTATACTGCCTTTAATAGACTCCATATTTAATACGCCATTAGGTGCAGTATTTTTCAATGACACCTTCAAAGTCTCCCAAGACTCTGGTAATGAAGTTAGCACCATTAGAGCAATCACCTCGTCCTCAAACTTTATGCCCATCTTTAATAACTGATAAATCATCCCTTCCATATTGTTTAAATGATCAGCTACAGAAGTACCCTCCTGGTATTTTACCTGCATCAATTTTGTCAGATAAAATAATTTGTTGTTGTCGATCTTTGAAGCATACAACTGCTCCAGCTTATTCCCCATCGTTCTTGCATGAATCTTGTTACAAATGTGATTGTACACATTATCATCGACAAACTGTCGAATATAACCACATGCTCGTTTATGCTCAAACTCCCATTCTTCGTTGGACATCTCCCCAGTTTAGTTGTCGAAAATACTGGTAAATGCATCTTTGTAATCATCAATAGATCTTTCATCTTGGTTCGCCATATACGGTAGTTCACACCGTTTAAATTGATCATTTTGCTCGTTTTCACCTCCATTTGCCAAATTAAGCCAAATTTGAGAAAACCAACCTCAAATATGAAACCAGGATGTCAAAATTTGGCAGAAAAGATATCTTCTAAATTTTCACCACAGGATCGGAATAGTGTGGTAGGAACCAGGATTAGAAAATAACACAACAAAATAAATAGGTTTCTAAAAGACCGAAAAAGAATCTCCAATATGAATAAGCTCTCTGAAAACTATTGTGTCTTATTAATGAGGCTAATAAGCCTTTTTATAATAGATTACAAAGAGGATACAATTCACAACTAAATCTGAAACTAACTCTATTCTAGAACTAACTCTAATCGTTAAAGTGGGTATCCCACTTATTTCACAACTGAAACTTGTTAATAATAAACAACTATTCCATATCTAATTCTTATCTGCCATGTCTACCCTTCTTGAACAAGTAAACTTAAATCTATTAGGATTAGGTATCGTATTCTCAACTAAATCTGAAACTAACTCTATTCTAGAACTAACTCTAATCGTTAAAGTGGGTATCCCACTTATTTCACAACTGAAACTTGATAATAATAAACAACTATTCCATATCTAATTCTTATCTGCCACGTCTACCCTTCTTGAATAAGTAAACTTAAATCTATTAGGATTAGGTATCGTATCATTACTCCCCCTTTAGAAGAACGACTTGTCCTCGAGGCGAAAGTGTGGGAACTGGGCAGCAATAGAGTCATACTCCTCCCACGTGGAATCGTCAGCATAACGGTTTTCCCACTGAAAAAGTAATTCCAGTGTTCTGTAATTGGTCCACTTGTGATGCAGCACTCTCAAAGGGGTTAGTAGTAACTCCATATCAACAGATAAGGGTAACGGAGCTGGTTTGCTGGAAGGGCTTTGGCCATAAGCAGGATAGAGTAATGAGACATGGAAAAATGGGTGGATTTTGGCATCTGAAGGGAGTTCCAACTCATAGGACATTTTTCCTACACGTCGTAATACCTTATAAGGTCCACAAAACTTGGGGGAAAGTTTCTCAAACCTTCTTTTGGCTAAACTTTTTTTACGATAAGGTTGTCGACGCAGCCAAACAATATCACCCGGTACAAATTGAAGATCCCTCCTATGTTGGTCAGCATGCAACTTCATACGATTTTGAGCCTTCAACAAATTTTCCAGCAGAATTTTGAACATATCATCCCTTAATACCAATTGTTCTTCCAATTCAGCCACCGAAGTTTCACCCTTGATATAGGGAAGGAGTCGAGGAGGGTCCCTCCCATATACTAGCTTAAAGGGAGTGTTTTGGGCTAATGCATGAAAACTTGTGTTAAAGGAGAATTCTGCCCAACAGAGGAATCTACTCCATAACTTGGGTTGTTCATGAGTAAAACACCTTAGGTAAGTCTCCAAACAGCGATTCACAACCTCGGTTTGGTCGTCCGCTTGAGGATGGTACGCAGTGTTCATATTTAAGCGCGTTTGGCTTAAATGAAAGAGTTCTTGCCAGAATGCACTTAGGAAAAGAGAATCACGGTCTGAAATAATAGATCTGGGCATGCCATGCAACCTAACTATTTCTTGGCATAATATTCCAGCGACAGACTTGGCAGAATATGGATGGGATAATGCAAGAAAATGAGCATACTTACTAAGTCGGTCAATCACCATCAAAATCACATCAAAGCCTCTTGATTTGGGTAAGCCAATGATGAAGTCAAGAGATATATCTTCCCAAATACGTTCAAGAATAGGTAGGGGTTGGAGTAGGCCTGCTGGTGCGAGGGTTTGATATTTGTTTTATTAATAGGTGGTGCACTGCTGGATGAAATGTTTGACTTCATTCTTCATGCCCTTCCAGTAAATGTGTGCACTAAGCCTTTTCAGAGTTTTTAGGTACCCGTTATGTCCTTCTGTTGGAGTGGCATAGGTTTCTTCCATCAATTTAGTCCATAAAGAGCCTCCTTTTGGTATGACCAGGTGGGATTTATAGTATAATCTACCATTGACTAAATTGTAGTTGGAGAGTGGGTCTAGGTTTTGTTGCAACTTGTCAATAATTGTCTTTGTCTCCGGATCTTCTAGCAATGCTTGAGGTAGTTGATTAATGTCTTCTACCATAAGAATGTCTATTTCCATCAATCCTGCAGCCTGTGGTTTTCAAGAGAGAGAGAGTCAGCAGCTGCATTGTGCTTTCCTGATTTGTAAATGATAGGAAAGTCAAATGGGAGTAGCTTAACCAAAAGCCTTTGTTGGTTGGAGTTCAACACTCACTGATCAAATAGATGCTTGAGGCTGTAATGGTTAGTCTACACAAAGAAATGATGAACCAACAAGTAGTGTCTCCACTTTTGAATATATAAGACCAAGGCTAGGAGCTCCCTATCATAAGCTGGCTTGAAACGGTTAGAAAAAGAGAAACCCTTGCTAAAATATGCAATAGGATGCCCCTCTTGCATTAACACTGCCCCTACTCCATCCATTGATGCATCACATTCTACTTTAAAAGAAAGTTCAAAATTTGGCAACTTTAGTACTGCAGTAGTAGTTAGAGCAACCTTCAGCCGTTCAAAAGCTTTTTGAGCTTGGTCAGACCATTCAAAAGCCCCTTTCTTAGTCAGGCCAGTCAGGGGACAAGCAAGCATGCCATAGTGTTTTACGAACCGTCGATAATAACCCGTAAGGCCCAAAAATCCATGTAATTCCTTAACATTTTTGGGAACAAGCCAATTTAAAACTGCTGCCACTTTTTTTGGTACTACCTCCACTCCTTGAGCTGAAACAATGTACCTCAAATAATCTATCCGAGATTGCCCAAAAGAACATTTTTTTTCATTATTGAAGAAGGACTGTTGTTGTAATACCTGAAACACAATACGGAGGTGCTCCAAATGTTGTTGGGCAGTTGCACTATACACCAATATGTCATCAAAGAATACAAGCACAAATTTTCGTAGAAATGGTCGAAACACATCATTCATAATGGATTGAAATGTAGCTGGTGCATTCATAAGGCCGAATGGCATCACAACAAATTCATAGTGCCCCGAATGGGTTCTAAAAACAATTTTATGAATGTCAGATGGCAGCATAAGTATTTGATGATATCCAGAACGTAAATCAATTTTTGACAAAATAGGCAACCCCATGTAGTTCATCTAATAGCTCATCGATATTAGGTATAGGATACTTATCTGGTGTAGTGATCTGATTAAGGCGTAGATAATCAATACAAAGGCGCCAAGACCCGTCTTTTTTGCTAACTAACAGTACCGGACTAGCAAACGGGCTAGAACTAGGTTTAATAAACCCCCTACTCAATAATTATGAAATCTGGGTTTCTATCTCATCTTTTTGAAAATGTGGGTACCGATAAGGCCTTAAGTTGGGTGGTGGTGAATTTGGGAGCAATGTGATGGCATGGTATCTTCCACGGCTTGGAGGTAATGACGTGGGTTCTGTGAATACTTGTGCAAATTCATCAAAAATGGTCTGGGCAATCTTTATACCAATCTCATCCTCCTCTGCTTCGTGTGTTAACACTAAGCTTTGGAGATGCACTGGGGTGTTAGTCTCGGGCACAATTCCCTATAGTTTGTATTTTTTACTAGCTACCCAAAAGATCATGAACATCTTATTCCAGTTGGCCTCAACTGTATTTAGTGATGCTAGCCATTTAATTCCCAACACCAGATCAGAACCACCGAGGGAGAAGGGAAAGAACTCCTGCTTGATAATTAAATCAGAAACTTTTACCTCGAGGTCTGAACATAAATGATTGCATTTGACTGTACTACCATTCCCAATTTGTACCCCAAACATTTGAACATTCTGGTCTGGTAATTTTAATTCAGCAACCAATGTTTCTAATATGAAGTTGTGGGTGGATCCACTGTCCACTAGAATCAGAACGCTTCGCCCCTTCACCGACACCTTAAGCTTCATAATGGACGCCGAAGACTTACCTAGGACGCATTGAAGAAGATTTCGGCTTCAATGCCCCCTAATGAGCTCTCGTTTTTGTCCTCAGCAAGTGGTTGTATTACCTCCTCATCTTCTTCAGTAATTTCCATAAGTGAGAAGTTAGAATTACAGCGGTGCCCAGGTTGAAAGGTGGCCCCACAACGGTAACACAGCCCCTTATCTCTCATTCTTTGTCTTTCGAACTCCTCGGGCGTTTGTCTTACTGCTGTCGCCGTGGTATTGCGCTGTACTTGAGTCACTAGAGTCTTGGACGCCGAAGGATCAGACATGACGTTTCTGGGAAGAGCCGGGTTTGGAAGGTATTGAGAGAAGAAGGTCTTGGGACTCGTAGTTAACTTCAATTTGTTCTCATATTCTAGGGCCAAACTAGCGGTTCTATACACCGCTCAGGGTTTGTGTAGTCGAACGTCCGCCTTCAATTCATCTCGAAGACCATTTATGAAGTTGCCGGAGGTCCATCAGTCTCTTGGAGAGCCTTAACAAGCTCTTCCCAGTACTCTATAGTGCGTTCATTATTTACCCAAAACAATAAGTCAAGAGCGTCCCCTCCAAATACATTGATGCAACATCGACCTTCAAATCCTCTGGGGTATCGTAGTACTTAAAATATTTTTCTGCCTTTAATACCCAGCCTCTCGGGTCACCTCCACTAAATTTAGGGAATTCAATTTTTGTGTATGGTAATCTATGCCTATAAGATGCTTCCGGATCGTCCTCGTTATCAGCTTCCCTATATGAACGATGGGTACCTTTGTGGCTTCTCTCAGATGCAGCCTCAAGAGAGGCTACACGGTTGACCAGTGCTTCAATATTTTCAAGTCATGCAGCTATAGTGATAAGAGGATCGCTATCGTCTGCAAGAGGGTTTTTAGTATTTTCGGGTGGGTTGGTGTGACGGGAAGATCTAGTCTCAACCATGGGCTCTGATACCAGTTTGGTAGGAACCAGGATTAGAAAATAACACAACAGAAGAAATAGGGAAAATTCTAATAGAAATGGCTGTAATTATCTCACAATACTTTCTAAAAGACCGAAGGAGAATCTCCAATATGAATAAGCTCTCTGAAAATTATCGTGTCTTATTAATGAGGCTGATAAGCCTTTTTATAATAGATTACAGAGAGGATACAATCCACAACTAAATCTGAAACTAACTCTATTCTAGAACTAACTCTAATCGTTAAAGTGGGTATCCCACTTATTTCACAACTGAAACTTGTTAATAATAAACAACTATTCCATATCTAATTCTTATCTGCCAGGTCTACCCTTCTTGAATAAGTAAACTTAAATCTATTAGGATTAGGTATCATATCATAGTGTCGTCGGACCCTACTGGAATAGGTACTGCAGGACTCAGTAAATAGTAACTTATGAATAGTACTCACCAGAATAGTATTGTCGGACCCCACTGGAATAGTCTCGCAGGATTCGGTAAATAGTAATTTATGAATAGTGCTGCAGGACCCAGTTACTATTGTTTCACTGCGTCACTTTGTAAATTTATTAAAACAACGTAAAAAGTACTATTTATTACCTTTGCCGTTTTATGTCAATTTTTCGAACGGATCACACCAAAAAATTTATTGAAATTTTCTCTTCCCTGTGATGTGCTTCTTTTCAAAAAATACATCCAATGAAAACACAGCTCTGATATCACTTGTTGGGTGCAGCGGGAGTATTTTGTGAAAAGGAAAAATAAAATGAGCAAAATGGACACAAAATATTTAACGTGGTTCACCCTTAATTTTGGGCTACGTCCACAGACAAAACTCAGAATATTTCTTCCACTATTACAAACAGTAGGTATACAGAGATAAAACCAAAATAGTGGCTCACAAGGTGTTTCCCAACCTAAAAATACTAACCTCACTATTTTGTCACTCACCAACCCTTTAGGAAAATTTTTCCTAACTTCAGAGCATTTGATTTGCTTTGGTTTTCTTCTCTTTTTTTGTGTTTTTTTCATAAGGCACTCACCGCATGAAGACAGCTGCCTTTTAGCTATCCTTTTTTTTCTTCTTTTCAAAAAATGTTGCATTTCTTCTTTTCAACAAATACTGCATGTTCTTCTTTTCAACAAATACTGCATGTTCTTCTTTTCAACAAAAGTTGCATGCAGCACCAGACTCCATTCCACAATTGCGGCACCGAATGTGGAGGGACTCCATTCTACAATTGTGGCACCGATTTCGGTGTGATATCTCCAACCCACCTGCAACTTATTTAACTGAAAACTGTTACCTATGTTGCATTCCATAATACCAGTTCCGCAAGAGTCATAGTTAACTATAGTTTGTCTGCGTAAATTGCTTTTCACTTTCTCTCGGCAATACCCAGGCCCCCATTACTCATTTGTACATTGATGTTTCCTATTTACTGGGACCCTGGTCAGGGTCTAGAAAGCTGAAAATATTTTGCTTTTGAGTTTTGAGAGGCTTTAATAGTAGCGTTTACCAAGATTGATGACGTTTCTCCAAGTTGTGACCATTACTTGTTTTGAGTTTGAGATGCCAAGTCACTAAAAGCCCTTACACTAATCTCCTGCCCCAAAATCAAAAAACTTGTTAGTTCAGGTTCGATCAAGAAGCAACTGTTATGTTTTATTTACCGTGTCCAAGTTGACTGGGAAGCGACTCTCCTTTAGACCTTGATATGCTATGTCCACTTAAACTCACAATAGAGGGGCCTATAAGATGACTTTGAAACTAACTCCTTTTCTTCTCACTTGCTAGGGTGACATAATGTCAAGTTACAATCAACAATCACCGATACATTTGTCGTTTAAGAAGCCTACAAATAGATGGGTATCAGTTAAATTGCTATGTGGAAGGATCAAATATCAAGTGATTGATAGGCATAGAAAAGTATGTCTCCACTCCAATGCCTTGGTCCATAGAATAGAATACCAAAAGTTTACACCTGTTTGTCACAGAGCGACTTCTCCTCATGTCTCTTCTTACTACTTAACTATTCATAATTTCCATTCCGTTGAAGCTTTACCACTCATGGGGATATTAGAATGACCAAAATGACTAGAAACTAAGCTCAACTTCAAACTCTCACTATCTCCATGGCCCTTTTAGGTTTGTTCTTTGTGGACCTTCCTTGACTTCATAGACCTACCTCTATTCGTGTATCTCGTCTTGGAATGAAATCAATCTATAATCATTTATCACTATTGGTCAGACTAGGAACCAAATTGGACTGATTCATCTGTTCAAATATGTTAAATTTCATGCTAGATGTAGCTAGAGTGAGTTGATAAAGAATGGGAGAGAAACATAAAAGAATTGTAAGACTACAACCCACAAGAGCGGAGGGAGTTGCATTATTAAGAAATCAATCAACACACAAAGTTACCAGTGTTATTTTATGCCCTACAGCCAATCGTTTTGGTTTTAGATTAGTGATAATCTATTTAAAGGCATTCTTTATCTTCTACATGTTTAGATGTATATGATAAAGTTCATGAGATATTTGTACAATACAAATGAAATTATAATGAGATTATAATTATGAGATTCATATTGCATTTATGTATTATTCCTAAATGTTCCTAATCATTTTTCTATTAAGATTGGACATTAATATAACGTAAAAAGATTAGCACACATTTTTTTTCCTTATGAAGGAAGTAGTCAATTTCATACGCCAAAGTATAGAGATACTTAAACAAACGTATGGGTACTTGCTAAAGAATGAGTTTACTAAACAGACTCGATATGAGAAATCTATTTGAAAACTTACTTGTATGTCTATAGAATTCTTATTGTGATAATTGTAAAAGTGATCCTTTGATTTGAGATCATCAAAGTTATCTTGTATGGGGATTGCTATGTTTTGATACTACTTATGATATATTTAATCATAGGTTGTTTAATCAGTAGTCATTGGATGTGTGAACCATATGAAGATAGTTGAGTGATCAAGATAGAATTCATCATCCTAAAGTAATTAGGAAGAAAGTTTCGTTGTTCTCGATTAGTATTAATTCAAGAAATCCTTGGCTAACGTGAAATGATGTTTTGTAAATAGTTTACGAATGTCATTAATTGAATTGATAGCTTATGGCGAAGAACTAATATGATTAGACTTAAAATAGAGTAGACATTAATTTCATGCTCTATGTCTAATCGGAATATTGTATGATGAAAGGATTGAATTATACGGAAAAGTTATGCACAGAAAGGTTAGTCAAAATCACTTTGACATTCCTAAATATTTGGGTGGCCATGATGGGTTGCTAAACGGCAATCTTGATCGATGATTATAGATTGTTTATTGGAGAATTAAAGATAAATTAAAAGGAGTTTTATTTATCTAATTTGAATTAAAATTAGATTTTATAATCATTGACAATATATTTGGGAACTTAATAGGTCTCACATATGAAATGGGTTGAAGAGAACAAAATTAATTTAATCAAGATTGTAAAGTTTGAGAAACTTTATGATTAAATTTAAGATATTTAATAAATAAGAATCAATAAGAGATATTGAATCTTATATGGGTATAATTGGTATTTAATTAGAATTATTTTTTATTCTAATTAAAGTTTGATTGAAATTATAATTTAATTTCTATTAAATTACTAAAACGTTCAAAGCTTATTATAAATAGGCTTAAGCTATATGGAGCTAGCACTTCTTACTTAACCTTCTCTGTAAGAGTTGCAGAGTTTTCTTAACCTGTTCTGTGGATATCATTAGAGGCCGAACATTTATGCGACTATGGTGGCTGAGAAGGATTGGTTTCAAAAACAATTCGAAAGATACAACAAGATAAAGATCAAGTTTTAGAATAGGTATGAATTAAGTTTTCGTTTTATTATGATTTGTGTTAATCATTTTATAGAATTAAATAGATCTTGGTTTTTGAGAAATCAAAAGTCACGAAAAAGTTTCGTGATTATTCTGCTACGGTCAGGATCGGATCTCAACCCGGTTTCCTAACAGTGGTATCATAGCTAGATTTTAATTCTGCAACTTGATTAATATTAATTGATTGTTTATTGACCTTTAACTATGGAATTGAAACCCAGAAACCTAAAAGACCCAAAGATCATAATTATTTTGAAATTCTGGAATATGGTTTGGGAATTTCGAGTGTTATTATGCATATATTGCTGGAATAGCATGTCTACAGTTTCTTTAACAAAAAACAATACTCCCATGTTTTAATTCTTTGATTTTATGTTGGAGTTACTCTTTTATGGTTGTATGTATTAAGAGTGTTATTTGCCGAATAAGACTTGGTCTATTCAGCATGTGTGGTATGGGTTGTGGCTAGAAAAACTCGATATGGATATCTTGAAAAATCAACTGGCTAAGTGAATGGCCTTGTTAAAATCAATACACCAAAAGAAATAAAAGAGAAAAATATGTTTTCTCATTGATTCATCTCAGCAGAAATCAACTTAGCTAAGATATAAAGTAAGGGTCTAACAAACTTTAGATAAATGACAAAAAATAATCATTGTCAAAATAAAAGAAAACCAATTTATTTCTATATTCTGAACACTCCCCCTCAAGTTGGATGGTGATATATGTCAATCACACCCAACTTGGATAGTAAGTAATCATGTTGTTGATTGCCAAGCCCCTTTGTAAAAATGTATGCCAACTGATCATTTGTTGAGATATGTCTAGTTTCCACAAAACCATTATAAATACTTTCTCTCACAAAATGACAGTCAATCTCTTTGTTGAGATGTGATTTGTATTGTTGCTTGATTATCATAATGAAGAATAACTGGTTTATTTTCCTTGATTCCCAGTTCTGCTATCAGTCCAAGTAACCATTTTAACTCAGCAACAGTGGAAGCTATGCTTTTGTATTCAGCCTCTGCTGAAGACCTTGATATTGTACTTTGTTTCTTTGATTTCCATGAAATTAGAGAGTTGCCAAACTTAATACAAAATCATGTCACAAATTTCCTTGACATAAGGCAATATGCCTAATCAGAGTCATAATAAGCAATTAACTTTGGATTTTCTGATGAACTGAGAAGAATTCCCTATTTTAGATTCTTTTTGACATATCTAACAACTCTCAATGCGGCTTCATAATGAGGTTTTTTTGGTTTCTGCATAAATTGACTCAAATGCTACACACTATAGGTTATATCTGGGTCTAGTATGTGTCAGATATAGAAGGTTCCCAACCAATCTCTGGTAAACAGTAGCATCTGTCAAGACTTCATCATTAACTTCAACTGTAAAGATTCGTCAAAATCTGCAGTAGTTAACTTTAGATTTTGTTCCAATGGAGTAAATAATGGCTTTTCTCTAGTTAATCCAAGATCCTGAATTAACTCAAGTGCATACTTCCTCTGAGCATAAATTGACTCAAATGCTACACACTATAGGTTATATCTGAGTCTAGTATGTGTCAGATATAGAAGGTTCCCAACCAATCTCTGGTAAACAGTAGCATCTGTCAAGACTTCATCATTAATTCGTCAAAATCTGCAGTAGTTAACTTTAGATTTTGTTCCAATGGAGTAAATGATGGCTTTGCTCTAGTTAATCCAAGATCCTGAATTAACTTAAGTGCATACTTCCTCTGACTTAACACTATACCTTTATTTGATCTTGAGACTTCAATCCCAAGAAAGTATCTTAGGTTTCCAAGATTCTTCATTTTGAAATTCTGATGCAGTATGACCTTCAATTCATCAATCAAGCCGCTGTCATTTCCAGTTATTAGCAAATCAGCAACATAAATCAGCATAATGACTTGTTTAGAGCCTTCACTCTTAGTAAACATAGAGTAATCATATTGACTCTGAGTATAACCATTATGAACAAGAGCCTCAGTCAACTTCAAATTCTATTGCCTAGATGCTTGCTTCAAGCCATATTAGGATTTGAGTAACCTGCATACCCTATTCTCCCCTTGGTTGCCGAATCCCTGAGGTAAAGCCGTAAAAACTTCTTCTTGCAAATATCCCTGCAGAAAAGCATTATATACTTCCATTTGGAATAAGGGCTAGTGAAACATAGCAGCAAGAGCTATAACAGTTCGAACAGTAACATGCTTGGCCACTGGAGAGAAAATGTCTTAAAAGTCAATGCCCTCTTGTTGACTATACCCTTTGGCAACCAATCTGGCCTTGAACCTTTCCACTTCCCCATTGGAATGATATTTCACTTTGTAAACCCATTTGCAGCCTATGGGAGTTTTTCCAGAAGGTAAAGGAACCACCTCCCAAGTGCCATTGCTTTCCAAAGCTTGGATTTCCTGTTGCATAGCCTCTATCCAACACTTATGCTTAATTGCCTTAGAATAAGTGGTAGGTTCAATGATATTAGAGATAGAAGTTGCAAAGTGTTGTGAGTGAGGTGGTAAATGAACATAAGAAATATTTAAATTGTAGCACCCCATTCCCGCAAGACTCGAACCCGATATCGACGGTGATATCCGAGCCCGTGACTCGCGAGGGTGGCATGCTAGAGTACACAATCCAAATTCAGTATACATTTTTTTTAAACACTAGCATGTGCAGAAGTTTGTTTCCAAAGTGGGCCAAATAATTT
Organism: Erythroxylum pelleterianum; assembly: GCA_027563865.1. Classification (NCBI taxonomy): domain Eukaryota; kingdom Viridiplantae; phylum Streptophyta; class Magnoliopsida; order Malpighiales; family Erythroxylaceae; genus Erythroxylum; species Erythroxylum pelleterianum. The sequence goes on along the minus strand of JAOQMR010000006.1, from coordinate 9,001,214 downwards.
TAAAAGTCGACAACCCATTGTTTTCATAACATTACAATCAATACAGTTTCACTAGTCGATTTGGGGCCCAATTCCATTTCTAACGCATTTCAGTTACAAGCCATATCACTTTGAGCCATTAGAGCCCATTTCAATGCACAAAACGCTCACAAACATTTCCCATTGGAACACATTGATATACACAACAATATTCACATTTAATCAATCACATTTACTCAGATTCCCATATTTCAACACTTATTACAAACTGAAATGCTCAAATATACATTGTACAAAAATTGCGGAATACATGTTATACAAAATCCTAATACAGACATGAACTGATCCCGACTTCTAACTTTCCCTCGTGAGCAGTAAGTCTACTCCCGTTGCATAACGGGGTAATCTTCTGAATCCTGAAAAATAGATGCAAATTTGGGGTGAGTTTTGCGAACTCAGTGAGTGACCATCATTGATGGTTCACCCAGTCACACAACACATGATTACATTCCCATAATATCACATTTCATATTCACTATCACATTTCATATTCACAATCAATTCAATGGTATGTTCACATTCAATATAATCACATTCCCATTCACTCAATCTATCATTCCCATGTAACTCAATTAAGTCAATCTCATTCAAGATAATGAAGTCGATTCCATTCAATACAAATAAGTCAATCCCATTCAATACAATTAACAATCATATGATGCATATGTATATGCAACTCGCTTCCCATTTATTACTTTATCATGACCGAGTGCCTAAACTGTCTCATATAGGGGTCATTGATAACTGTCCCATATAGGGCTCATTGATCACTGTCCCATATAGGGCTCATTGATAACTGTCCCATAAAGGGCTCATTGAACGTTGAGCCGGAGGCTCTGAATTACTTTTGAGCTCGAAGCTCATTTTCATTCGTTGAGCTTTAAGCTCTGATCATCGGCTACTCTGGTCACAACTACATTATGTTTCATGCATTCATGATATGGAATGCAACAATCACACATTTACACAAATCATTCGTTCATTTGTTTCCCATGTCATCGGACCTAGTCCGGCATTCGACATTAAGTCGAGAATTCACACTTCCATTTATATACAATGCACATTCAAATCACTTAGTTCATCCAAATCACATTCAATGAGCACTTCAATAACACAATTGCCAGTACACAGTCATCGGACCTCCTGTCCGGAACCCATATTCAA
>JAOQMR010000006.1:8921748-8939803 GCA_027563865.1 Erythroxylum pelleterianum | reverse complement strand
GACAGTATGATGTGATGTATTGTAAGCACTGTTTGAGATGTTGTGTGTGAATTAGTCTGATTTGATTGTACTGTCTTAGGTGGCATCCATGTATCCTCCCAGGGGGTATTTGGGTGTTACAAATATGGTATATAAAAAGTGTCTCATAAGACCAATACAAACCTCATATCGAGGTTCAAACCTACATTTCTTATATAGAAAACATCTACTTCTTTATGATTGTTGACCATCAGCTTCTCCTCAGCTTTAGTCTGCCTTCTCGTGGATCTGAACCCCTATAGTGTGGAAGCAATATGGTTAGAAGCTCCAATATCTAGCCACCAAGAACTTGATGTGGCTATAGCTAAATTGGATTCATGAATCATATAGGCCGAGGAGTTACCTAATAGCTCCTGTTTAACCTCCCAAAGTTTGTACTTTATGCAATCATATTTCCTATACCCCTTCTTCTTGTAGAAGAAGCATCTCATATTCTTCATGTCATGTGGGCCATTAGCAATGCTGGATTGTCCAGTCTAAATCTGTGGAGAGGATTTGGATTTCTTACCCTTACCCTGACCTTTAAACTGTTGGGGCTTCACCTTCCACTTACCTTTGGTGACTGCATTCAAGCCTGTATGAGAAGAACTCTTAAGCTTCTCCTCTGCTGCAGCACATTGGGAAATCAAAGCATTGATATCCCAAGCCTCATCTTGAGAGATGTATGACATCGCCAACATCTCAAACTCTCGTGGGAGAGTATTAAGTGTCTTGAACTATGAGTATGTCAAGAATGGGTACATCCAGTGCCTTCAGCTTACTCTGAAGGTAAATCATCCTGATGATATACTCTTTGATGCCTCCTTCTCCTATGTACCTCATGGAAAATAGCTCTTTAATCAAGGTACTTTGCTCCGTATGGGAAGACACTTTGTACCTCTGCGAAATACTGTCCATGAACTCCTTTGCTATGATTGTGTCTGGTAATCCACTTAGCAGATGATCTAGGATTGACCTTTTGATGGTCAAATAACACATCCTATTTGATAGATCCCAGATTGTCATAGGCACCTTATCAGCTTCCAAGCTCATATCAGCAAGTGGAGAAGGTCTCTCAGCCAGCGTAGCCATGTTGATGTCGTCCATCTCTAGGGTAAACTCAACATCCTTCTTACATTTCTTGAAATTGAAACCGATCAAGGTCTCAATCGTGACAGCATTGTTGTTTACAGAAAAGGTGACTGCAAAACAGAAAAAGACAATGTAAAGATTAGCACAAATGAAGGATAACAGTGATACTTAAATCATTAAAACAGTATCTATATCGAGAATCCGATCACACATATTATAAAACATCTTTAGGTTGAATACATAATTTATGCAATTAGATCTCTACATAAAAGCAATCAGAGTACAAACCATCAACTCTCATGACATTACCATCTTTGGGTGAATAGATCATTTAAGTAACGACTTTCCTCCACCTGATTCCTTTATACACATCTCAAAATCCTATGTAAGGCCAACACCTTTGGGTAGAATAATCGAACATAAGACTTGATACATCCCTAGACATGTAAGTTGAACAATCCAAAATACTGACTTGAAATGCTACTTTGATGACTACATTCTCATCAATACCCGGAAGGTCCACAAACACAAGGGATACATCCTTATGTTGTTCTCACATTCTATATGGGCAAACTATTTGTGAAAATCAACAATATATGCAAAAAATCGGATGCACAATCAACTAATCACATACTGGTGATGAAAACATTGCCTTTAAACTTTATTTGAGACTTTTATCTTAAAAAACTCAATCAGAGTGACTATCATGCTTTCCAAACACTAAACCTATCACGCGAGACATAAAACCTTAAGTGTCTCATTTATGTGCAGTTTGAAGCATGAAAATTAACTTTAAAAAGCTTTTAAACTTTTTCCATAATCAAATTACCAAATTAATCCAAAAAATTGAAAAAAATCACTTTATAAATTTTCCTAACCTGAAAACTGACCCAAAAGGTCTCGAGGCATACTTACGGGAATTCTAATTTTTTTCCTTTTTTTTTGGTGTTGACGTTAGCAGTATTGTAGCACTGATGTCAGCATAACACTAAGGGCTAACGTCAGCCCGATGTCACCGGTATGCGTAGGCTGGAGGCGCGTGCGGTGCACTCGCGCACTGCGAATGCACCACAAACGCTTCTGGCACGTGGGGTACGCACGTGCGTAGGATACTGTACATGCCCACCACACACAAATGTGCCTCTATTGTATGGCGCGTGCATTGCACATGCCGCCATGTGTCCCCATCCTCACCGTCCATATGTTGGGACAAATGGCAAGCGTGTCCAGTGCATAGGTCTCCCGTCCCTCGCCAGTGGGAGAGCGGGGCGGGTGAGACCCATGCTTTGCACGCACCAACCTAATCTCCCTTAGGAGGTTACTGTAGCACTGTCGCATGCGTAGGGCGATTTCCAACGATCCTGAAGCCCATTTTTGGCACTTTCTGACCTATTTTCAACCCATTTCTCATGGCTAGCCTCATGTACTCCACTTTCACACATCCATACACATTGAAAAATAGAAGGAAAAAAAGACCAAAAACAACTGAAAATCCTAAAGGATGAACACAAAAAAACTTCGTTTTTAACCACCCAATTACGTAATCACTCTGATACTACGTGTAACACGTAGCATGAACCTTATTACGTTTCTCGGATCGTTCATGACAGGGAAATAAACGAAAGAAATGTGAAATACCTGATTTCTATTCCATTCCAACTTTCAAGATAGTTTCCGAGGTCGAAACGAGCTTCAATATTATGGGACCTTTATGAAAATCCTTCATCGACATGTGGTCAACGTCTTTTTACAATTTTCTCAAAATGTAAGCACTCTTAACGGATCAGAAAATTTGTATGTCTATGAATGAGCTGAACGACTGTAAGAAACCTTAACCTTTATATGTAACTTCTATATCGGGCTTCCTCATCATAAACCTGATATGAGTCCGGTCCTTAGTGATTGAGATCATTTTCTTCCTAGACTTCGATCCATTGATTTAGATTATTTATTGAACTATTTTATTATCTTTATCTAGATCAAGTTATGTAACTTAACTGATAGTTTATTAAAAAACCGAAAAATACAAGTCCCAGGAAATGTGGATATATTCTTCCAAACAATTTTTGTTCACACAGACTAGGAAAGGGATGAGGAGATTTTGGTTCTGTGGTTTCAAATCCAAACAATTTTTGTTCACACAGATGAGCAGGCAGGGTACTAGGAAAAGGGATGAGGAGATTTTGGTTCTCTGGTTTCAATGGCATTATGTGAAACCTAGTGGTTGATTCCCCAGAAGTGGAGTGGGGGACTCTTTTTTGTCTTCTTTTTCCGCCGAAAGTATGTTTGCACATCGTGAGGATGGTTTAATTTCGCCATCCATCAAGTAGAAGTTAATGTGTTCCAATATCACTAGCAACTGAGCACGTTCCTTCAGAAACAGCCAAGGCACATGGTTCAATGGCACGCCATTTTTGCGACCAGGGAATGGAGGATGGTACTGGGAATCGGACACGGCCATCCCGCGCCCGAGGATGGAGGGTGAGGTCCACCACCATCCCCGGTGCTGAAAGGTGATTTTGTGGTAAATAGCAGCTCGAGGCTGAGAGGTTTAGTGGGAATGGGGACAAAAGCATTGACTTGACAGTGACATTTAAACTTGGCTCAGTCGTAGCTTGACCATTATCAAAGCCCCTCTTACCTTAAGTACCTAACCGGACACATCCAAAGGGCCAGCTGGTAGGGCACAAACCCAGTGGCTATTTATTTGAGCCCTTCGCACCTGAGAAATCGACACGTAAAAAGATGCTAGTGTTCTTAAATTACGCGATGGGATCTTGCGGAGGAGGATAAAAAGCGCTTGTTTCGGAGAGATTTGAGCTTAATTTGTCCCTTCATTCGCTCACGTTTACTTTCCATTATTGATATACATAATAAAATATAATGTTGTTTACTTTCTAGAAACTGGAATGCAACTGTTATTATTTTGCATTGGAAGTGACATAACATGATGCAGATCACATGTATATAATCGGATAGGGAATTTTAAAACAACTGAAACTGAAACTATTAAAGAATACCCATTTGATTACCAAACTTTCGAAAATTTAAAACTAAATAATTAAAGAAAATACATCTAGTGTTAATCCATTCCGAGAGTCCCAGAATCTCGTAAACGAGCACCAAATGGAGTGGTCAAGGTCTTGGAATTAGAAGGAAGGAGAGAAAAAGAAAGGACAGGGCAAGGCAGATATGAAGTGGGCCAGCAAAGTAAATTCATTAATCAGCTGACGTCAACAGAGCCCCAGACGATGCTGATAGCTACTTGGAAACCACCAAAGCCAATTCCTTTCTCCGCAATTCCTGGATATGCTTTTATAATTTATTCCCATGTTTACACTTTACACCTTTAACTTAATTTAAAGATAAATTATATTTTCCCCTTGTTTTTAATCCAACATGCTGTAGTTAATTAATTGTGTGTTTACTTTAACTTGGATTATACTTTCTGTAAAAAAAAAAAACTTGGATTATAACATGCATCTCTTCCATATGTAGTCCAATATAAGCGGAATTGAACTTAAAATTTATAAAATAAGTGCAATGTACACAAACAATTTGCACTTATAAAATGTTGTACATAAATCTATCAAAATTGTATCTTTATTAAATAAAGATAAGACTGTATATTATCGGACCTCTTAAGATTCCGTGCTTTAACAAGGTTTTAAACTGAATGTTGGTGATGAAGATCAAAATATTACACAATCAATTAATTCCTCAATGACATTTGAGAGGTGTTCACTTTTTTTATTTGAAATTAATTAATGAATTTGTTATTCTAACAAATGATTGTCATAAATGTATATTACATAAAATAAACACATAATAATAAAAGATAATATAAATATAGAGACAAAATGGGTATATTCAAATAATTTTAATTATGTCCATTCATCAATTTTTAGTTAAGAATTTACAATTATATAGCTCAAAACAAAACATTGTTACTTTTCTCATATTTAAAAACAAAAGCTCAATATAATGTGCGGATGGTCTCTTTAATCTTTCAAGTTCTTTCCACAACTCAATAATAGTCTATTTATATAAATTAAAAAAACCTTAAAATGACTGTTAGAGACAGAAACTACTTTTTGGGTACATTCGGAACTTGCTTCAGTTAGTCACATAAGTACCAATTAAAGTATCAGCTAGTGTTATAGAAAGTATCCTCTAGATAACTTTTCAAACAGACCAGTTAAATTTTTTTTAGTGGGTTGACAATGCAACCAAAGAACAATGTCCAGATTGGAATATAACATTTGTTAAAAAAAATTGATTCAGAATTATAAATTGAATTTTGTTTAAAAAATTCAAAACAAATTTCATTTTAATTATGAAAAGAATTATACATTGTGCCATATATTCAAATGATCATATATTGATTAAGTTCCTATTTTATTTAAATGACCAATATAAGAATGATTTGATTAATTTTGATTTTTTTTACTTAAATCCTTTTGAACTTTCTTAAATTGCATACCTGTTTATTTTCTTTATTCATTTACTATTCCATTAATCACTACAAGTAAATTCATTACAAACAATATATTTTATTATCATCGCAATCATAATTTATGTGTAATTATTTAGTAAATATGAATTAATTATATAAAATATAAGATATAGATAAAAAATATAAAACTATAATTTAGAAATATATTTTCCATAACCATGATTGTAAAAGAAAATGTACTTATATCCCATAACAGTCACCTGAACCTGATTGTGACAGTACCAGCTTGAGATTGAAAATCTAAATTGTGATGAGCAGTTGGTCACCACCGTGCCAATTTTGCGGTAACACAAGAGGGGAAAACGCAACAGAGAGATGTTTTGGACTGACTACTTTGAATGAAGCAGCTAGCTTGTAGTAAGTGGTACGTACGCATGGAAATCAATGGAGGGGGCATGTGGGGTTTGAATTTTGATACAGCCGGAATCATTACTACCCTCTGCCTCCGCACCATTTTACTCACTTAAATTTTCCGTCTCCATAGGTTTTTTTTCAATCACATATTTATGCTTTTCTTTTTGTTGCTAGCAAAAGCATTCAATGCCTATTTCCTTCTCATAAAACTAAAATTGATGGTCTGAAGAATCATGCTTCAGTCATGTGCTTATGTTTTCTCCTTTGGTAATGTATTATTTCGGGATTACTTTTCAAGTAATGCGTTTTTTTTTCTGAATTTGCTGAATTTTCATATATATATTAAAAATTACAAGATTCAAGGAGACATTTTTTTTCATTATATATCAAACAATTGCATTTTTTAGACTTGTATTTATTAAAAGTACGTTTTGCTTTAACTTTGTCTTTACATTTTTAACGTAAAAAGATCAAATGAACAGGTACGGCGATTTGAGCGCGCAAAATTACGAGTCCCTTAATCGCACCTAACACTCATTATTGGAGAGGAGACCAGCACGAGCACAAGCACGAGCCCCTCCGACCAAGCCTACCTCTCTCTCTATCTCTCTCTCGCTCTGTCTTCCCAAATATCTCCTAAACATAAACGGCAGCTCCGAATAACCACTTTGAATCTGTTCCTGTATGCGCATGGCCATACCCACTCTTCACCCATGAAAGCCAAACTCTACAGCACTAACACTCCTACTAATAACGGTTACGCCAGCGAAGGCCCCACCTGCGACACCAACTCGCAATGCAGACGACGGCTCCGCTCCAAAACTCTGTCCCATTCTCGGCGGGACAGCTTCACTGCCGGTGTATTTTCCCGGTGGAACGTCAAGTACCTCCTGGTTTTGCCCTTACTGTACATTTTGGCGTTGATCATGTGCGTTGGTCAGTTCTCCGCGTTTCTTGCACAGACTACTTACCCTGTTGCTGTGTACAAGAGCCACCAGTTGTTTCAGAAACTTTGGCCTTATATTCAAGCTGATAATTCTACTGCTATTCAGGTTGTTGATTGTTGAGTCCTGTTTTGTGTTTTCTTTAACTTCTTCTGGATTTTGGTTTTTTATTTGATTGTTGCGAGAAGAAGACAAGCGAAAAGAGAATCTCTCTCCTCTTCAATGGTAAAATAAATGGAAAAGACGATGCTACTTTCGTCTCTTATATCTCTTTTTCATCCTCATTTCTTCAATTAAATTGTCCTTTCTGAGACGTAATGTGAAGTGCGCCTTCTACGTCTGATCATGGTGGATGAGATTAAGGTGGAAATTTTAGATGGATTATGGGGTTATTTTTTAAAATGATCTAGATCATAAAGTGACTAATAAGAAGAGTTCTCATGTCTTGTGACAGCAATTCGAAGGACGCTAGATACTAAATCTGTGTACCTTTTACCTGCTGAATTCTGATTCTCAGAACATGATAGGCCATTTTCTTGGCGCAGTTATCCTCTGTGTGGCAATACAAAAGGAAGCTCAAAGTCCGGAGACCCTGTTCCAATTCAACTTACAAACCGAATTTCCCCATTGTAACAGGTGAAAGATTTTCCGATCTTGAATTTAGCGTGTTATAGGATGATTTTAGTGTGTTATAGTTCACGAATGTAGAATTCTCGTTTTGCGGAAAACGAGTTAACTCAAGTTGCATTTGTTCCAATAGTTAAAGAGAAAGATAATCCAAACTTTTCCCATTTAATTGTAGAGCCTTCTGGCCCCATCGGCTACCTGCTTGTTGAGGCAAATGGTGGTCTAAATCAACAGCGTTCTGCGGTGAGTCCTCCACCATTTCTACTGGTCTGTTTGATATACTCTTTCTTTCTTTTTTTTATTTACAATTTTTGAGAATATTAAGATGTGTCCGGTGTGCAGACCGCAATGCCTTAATATCCATTATGTGCTCATGCCTTGTTTCTGACACTTCCCTTGTGTGTATTAGATCTGTAATGCAGTTGCAGTGGCAGGACTTCTGAATACTGTTTTAGTTATCCCTTACTTCGACCTCAATAGTGTATGGATGGATCCAAGGTGAGCAGCTGACTTGCATCATTCATGTGTTTTAAATGTTAAGGTGATAAGGTGTACTAAGTGAAAAACCTACTCACACGAAGTTAAAAGGTTGTAACTGCCTAAAGACAGTATCGTTGAGTGTAAAAAACCAGGTGTAATTCTTTTTTGAAATTATGAAATGCCATTCTTTGCACAACTTCTGGTTTGGAATAAGACCACATTAGTTTAGATTCTGCAAGCATGCTGGGGGTGCTGCTATTTACTCTGTTATGTCTCTGTTTCCGATAATGCCAATATTCCTGGAATTACTATGCTTATGGTTATTAGAAGTTTAACCAGACTCCTATAATAAAGTTAGTTATATTATCCCGGACACTAGAGATGGCTCATTGAAGTTCGTATGGCTTGTGTAATCTGACTCCTGTTAACGAAACTGTAGTCATTTAACCATAGCAAATGCCTAGCATCATGCTTAAGTAACCATATAATAAGTACACTTGAAGATGTCAAAACATATACTATGAATTCTTTGCTGCAACGAATTTTCTTTTCTGAAAAAGTTGTTGTATTGACGAGTGTGTCATAAAGTGAAATCCACCTGCTTTATAGTGTGTTTGCAGATATATATGATGAAGATCATTTTATCAAAACTCTGGATGGTTATGTGAAAGTAGTGACAAAACTACCAGACGATTTGATGGAAAGGTATCAACACAATATCACAAATATTCCAAACTTGCGTGTCCCAGCTTGGGCTTCAGCTAATTATTACTTGGGAGAAGTTTATCCTGTTCTACGGCAGCAAGGGTATGTTCTGAAGCATGTCCTCTTTCTTTCTTGTCTAATTGTATGACGTGAACGATAGTTTATCACAACTTGAAATAGGAAATTCTGAGAGCAAGCTGAGAGCCAAAGTAAAGATCCTATGATATAAGGATGGCCGATTTGAGCATTGCAACTTTGTTGCGCTTGTCATTTTTTCTGGCTTTTAAATATGTTAAATGATCCTATGATATAAGGATGGCCGATTTGAACATTGCAACTTTGTTGCGCTTGTCATTTTTTCTGGCTTTTAAATATGTTGAATCATACTTCCACATTGTTTATCTGGTGATTCATTTAGCAGGGTTGTCCGCATAGCCCCATTTGCCAACCGATTGGCGATGAATGTCCCTTCACATATTCAGTTACTAAGATGCCTAGCAAATTACAAAGCTTTGAAGTTCTCTTCCTCCATATCTGACCTTGCACAAAAGATGGTTAATCGAATGATTGATAAAAGCTCACAGACTGGCGGAAAGTATGTGTCTGTTCACCTCCGATTTGAGGAGGTACGACTGTTCTATCTATTTGTGATTCACTAAGCATGCTTTCTATTCTTTTCACGTTGCTTATTGAAATAATACGATTTAAACTAATGATTGCTTAATATTTCTTGTCAAACTGTAGGACATGGTGGCCTTCTCATGCTGTGTGTATGATGGAGGAGATTCTGAGAAGTTTGAAATGGATTCATTTCGAGAACGATGGTGGAAAAATAAATTTAAGAAGAAAGACCGTATCATTATCCCGGGTTATAATCGTATAAATGGTCAATGCCCTCTAACACCCTTGGAGGTACTTCGGATTTCTTTCCTCTCTTGCCTTTTGGTGACTTGGCATATTAATATGAGCCTTTGATACAAACACTTTGTAAGCTTCTGCTTCCTGCTTTTCTATACCTTCCTAGATCCTTGTCTCATGCATACTAATCTAAATCCACTAATAAATCAACAATAACATCTTCTTTTGCTTGATGTCTTTTCCTGTCAGCATAGGTTGGGATGATGCTTCGTGGTATGGGATTTGAGAGCAACACTTCAATTTATTTAGCTTCGGGTAAACTTTACCAAGCAGAAAGGTATTTAGCCCCGATGCTGAAAATGTTTCCTTTGATCTACTCCAAGGAGTCTCTTGCAACTCCAGATGAGCTTGCCCCTTTTAAGGTAAATACTTATAACAGCCTCCTATAAATCATGGTCAAGGAAACATTCATAATCTGTGCCATTTATCATTCTTACTTAGTGGGATATTTTTTAACTGAAGCTTGAGAATTTGGTTGCTCATCCAGGCATGCCTTAAGCTCTCTACCTTTGTACCTATTAGGGCCGTTAAACTGTAATGTTTCCTTTTATCTCGTAACTTTCTTGACAAGAGTACTACTAAGGTTAACAAAGTGAATTACACAATCCCAGCAGATGAAAATGCATGTTAGATCAATATTTCTATCTTTTTTTCAATCTAGTTAGATTCATGATTTTATCTATACAATTTTGTTCAGTTTAACTTTGTGTATCCAAGTGAATGAGTAGATCAGGCAGATTAAAACGGGAGAATATATATGACACAAGGTGCATCTATGAGTTCATATGCATGTGCATCGTTTATGTGATTTTACTTTAATCGTGATGTCTCAGTGCATATATGCCACCGAATTTCTCATGTCTTTTGATCCCTGTCACAGGGCTATTCTTCAAGGTTGGCAGCATTGGATTACACCGTTTGTTTGCTTAGCGAGGTTTTTGTAACAACTCAGGGCGGCAATTTCCCCCATTTTCTTATGGGCCATCGCAGATTCCTTTTTGATGGACATGCAAAGACCATTAGGCCTGATAAGCGCAAGCTTGTGGTTCTACTGCAGGACATGGGAATCAGGTATTTGACGTCTACATTGCATTATATTTCTTTGTTGGTAATGCTTGATGCTTATAGCAATATGCCTGTGCAAACTTCAGTGTGAAGCCTTCATCCTGTCATGATCAGTCCAAACTTGGCATGCACCGTGGAATTAGTTAAAGCGTAATATGTGTCATGCATGATGTTGATGAGTGAATTTTTATATTCTATTCTTTTAATATTCAATTTAGGGAAGTATATCTGTTGTTTGGTATTAGTAAAGTAATAATAAGAGTTAATCCTACGAAGAATTGATAAATACTGAACTTAATTTTTTAATTATTATCTAATTAGTAATGAAGTGAAATTCTGTTGATTTAATTAAAGTTAAAACTAAATCCTCACTATTTTATGTCACTGCAAGAATACTGAATAATAATAAAAAGAATATCAATTTTAAAAAATATTTAGTTAGGCTTTTCTTAATTACATCTTATATGTTTATTCAATTAAAGGAGTTCTTTTATTTAGACTTATTAAGTTTCTTAGTGTAATAATTTGATACCTCTCACCTATTTTTAAGTAGATTAACCAATATCTCTATCTTATTATCTTTTTTCATGTTGTCCTAAATTCTTTGAAGCTTCACCAAGGTTATTATAATATTGAAAGAGTCATGTGGGTTTATCTTTTAATTCCTATTCAATTTTTAATATATGTGCTGAAGACAATACACGTAAGTACTCTCGACTATATCTATTTGTAGATAAAGTTAGACTAATTTCTCGCTTGTATATGGTTAGCATTAATAGCAATACATATGAATAGAAACCTTTATTTAAAATTGAATAAAATAACATACGATTATTCGTTAAGATATTGAAGTATTTACTATTTAGTCACATATCATCCTTACAAATGCGAAAACAATAGTTAAAATGAAGGCAGTATTCCTTGATGTAATATAAAATTCTAAGGTATCCTTTGTTGAAGATCGCTTCTATAGAATGATTTTTGATCTCTCTGTTGAAATGGCTTTCGAATGTGTTCTTTAAGTGGGCAGTTAACCCTAATTGAAAACTCTAATTTTCATCGTCTTATATAATTTTTGTCCATCATATATACGGTTTTGGATATGATCGTGGTCTAAATTGTGTATCTTTTTGCCAAAATTTTGGATTGGAATACAGGTTTGACGCGCTCGTATTTTAGGTTGTATATTACCTTCAGCCTTATTCGAGAAGAATTTGGGCTAATACACGACCGTATATTACTAAATTGTATTCAGTCATAAATAATGTTTTCTTCATATTTTGACTCGTAAACCCCTATATTTTCTTAGTTGTCGTTTCTCAAATAACGCTTCCACAATTATTTAAAATATGATATAAAACCAATTATATTAAAATAATTTAGATAAAAGATATAACAACATACTATAAAAAGATATATGCATATTTTATATACATCAAACGTCAGAACATGTATAGTCCTTTGGGAGTCCTGCTGGATGTAAAATGGGCCTACTTGGTCATAATAGCAATATTCTGGAATTAGAAAATAGGAGTATGCATATGCAGATTGTTTACTCGTTCGGCATTTTATGTGACAATTGGATTTGGATTGATTTTGAGGTATGGACCTATGGTTGTTAAATCTAGAGATTCAAGAGATTTGTATTACAAGGTAATGTGGAACCCAGGATTTTGACAACAATGTACAGATTTGATAATGCAGTTTCTACTAACTGGTTTGACAGCTGGACGGCTTTCAAAGGTCAAATGGAAGCAATGCTGACTGAAAGTGATCGCAAAGGAATGATGGTACCCAGAGTTAAAAAGATCAACAGAAAAACTTCCATCTATATGTATCCTTTGCCAGAATGCGGGTGTCTCCAATACCATAACTCAACACTTGGATCAGGTCATCCAGTTAACTTTCATGATGCCCTGATCGAGTCCAGTAGATGACATAGTTTATTATCATTAATCTTGTACATTCAGCAGCAATGCCCACCAAGCATACTGCAGCCTAGGCTATTCTCTTGAACGCTAGCTTTCTGCCGTCCATTGCCAATGTTCTGCTGTGCAAAGAGAAGCAGATGGTCATTGCAGTTGTTACACTTACAGGTGTGTGGTGGAATTCCAATTTTGAGTATCTGAGGAGTTCTCCATTATAATCATACGTCTTGCATGAAAACATAGAAGCTCTCCTCCACGTCAGTTTTGTTTTGTTGTCTAGTTTTCAAGCCTTGGTTTCTAATAGTTCTCTGACATGCGCTGCGTTGGATTTTCAAGCTTTCGACTATTGAGGTCTGAGATTAAGTGTGCCATAGTTTTACATCAAGACTGTAGATATGCAAACAGATTTTTTCACTCTACTTTCCTGTAAGAACAAGCGTAGCAGATACTTTTGCCTTCATATACGCTTAGACTGCTTCCACATGTTTTAACTGCTTCATTCGGCATGATTATTGTTTTCTGAGACACCCACTGGTTATTGTTTTGTGACAACTGACCCAATGGATTGATTGCTCGGATGACCAACCGATCTTGCCGAACAAAAACTTGAACCCAAAGCAAGCGGATGTCAGTAATAATTTGATTCATTTCAAATTCGATTTTATAAAAGACTAGTTCACATCCAAGACGGTGACAGATACGTAGATAGACACTATTTTCATAATTCTTATATCGTGATTAAAAACGACATGTCTAAATGGTCTGTGCAACCTCGGCAATGGAGTCGGACAAATATATTCAACAATATTAAGTTACAGGGCAAGCGTCGATCGTGACCTCTTGTGGGTTTCCTGCTTATCCCGCCATTATAGGGAACTCCATTAAGTAGTTATAACCTTCACAAATAACGATAATGGATTTGAAGTGCATTGTGGCAGCTTTGCGTCATTGTGGGCGATTTCACGCTATCAAACAGGGAAATGCATTTCATTCTCATTTGATCAAAACTGGGTTTTCTCGTAACGTTTATGCGGCGAACAACTTAGTATCAATGTATACGGACTCCACTTTTTTGGACGAAGGACGTAAACTGTTTGATGAAATGCCTGATAGAAACATTGTTACTTGGACGACGATGGTCTCTGCATACACCAATAGCGGTCAACCTCAAGAAGCTATAAAGTTGTACACCCAGATGTTGGATTCCAAAGCAGAGGTGCCCAATGGTTTTATGTATTCCGTGGTTTTAAAAGCTTGTAGTCTTGTGGGAAATATCGAACTAGGTAGGCTGATTCATGGAAGAATTGCTGGAGAGAAATTAGATAATGATATTGTTTTGATGAATACCCTTTTGGATATGTATGTTAAATGTCGGAGTTTGAATGATGCAAGAGAAGTTTTTGATGAAATCATTTCTACCGCAAATTCTACATCATGGAACATTATTATTTCGGGGCATTGTAAAGAAAGGTTGATGAAGGAGGCAGTCGATTTGTTTCATCGAATGCCGGAGCCTAATAGTGCTTCTTGGAACAGTATCATTGGTGGTTTTGCAGATAATGGGAACGTGCGTGCATTGGAGTTTGTGTATAAAATGCACCATAAAGGCTTTAAGCTTGATGAGTTCACATTTCCTTGTGCTCTTAAGACGTGTAGTTATGTTGGTTTCTTGGATATGGGGAAACAAATTCATTGTTACGTTTTGAAGCTAGGTTTTGAGTCTAGCTGCTTTACATTGTCAGCACTTGTGGATATGTATTCAAATTGCAATGCACTGAATGCAGCATTGAAGTTGTTTCATCAAAACTCTGGTTCCAGCACCTCATTTTGTGATAACTTGGCACTTTGGAATTCTATGCTTTCTGGGTATGTTGTTAATGAAAAAAATACAACTGCTATAGCTATGCTTTTGCGAATATATCGTTCTGGTTCATGTATGGATTCTTACACACTGAGTAGTGCTTTGAAGGTCTGCATCAACTTGCTCAATTTGAGATTGGGGATTCAAGTTCATGGTTTGGTTGTTTGTAGTGGGTATGAATTAGATTGTGTTGTCGGAAGCATTCTTATAGACCTCTATGCAAAAGTGCGGAAGATTAGGGATGCTTTTCTACTCTTTAACAGGATTCCTAAAAAAGATACTGTTGCTTGGTCTGGTTTACTCATGGGATGCTCCAAGGTTGAACTAAACTCTCTATCTTTTTCATTGTTCAGGGATATGATTAATCTGGACATTGAAGTGGATCAATATGTTGTTTCCAGTGTTCTCAAAGTTTGTTCAAGTTTAGCATGTCTTCAACGTGGCAAACAGGTTCATGCTTTTTGTATAAAGAGTGGATATGAAGCAGAGAGAGTTACACTCACTGCTCTTATTGATATGTATTCTAAAAGTGGTGAAATTGACGCTGGTTTGGCTTTGTTTGATACCGTTTATGAGAAGGATGTTGTGTGTTGGACAGGGATTATTGTAGGATGTGGACAGAATGGAAGGGCAACAGAAGCAGTTGAACTTTTTGAAGAGATGGTCCAAAAAGGGTTAAAACCAAATGAAGTTACCTTTCTAGGTGTACTTAGTGCCTGCAGACATGCTGGTTTGATTGAAGAGGGATGGTCCATCTTTAAGTCCATGAAACTTCATGGCCTTCAACCTCATCTAGAACATTATTATTGTGTGGTTGATCTTCTTGGTCAAGCTGGGCATTTCAATGAGGTAGAGGACTTAATTGTTCAGATGCCATTCAAGCCTGACAGAACCATATGGAGCTCCTTGCTTGGCGCCTGTGTAACTCACAGGAATTCTAAGCTTGTTGGTGCAGTTGCTGACCACCTTCTTGCTAACTCACCAAATGACCCTTCAGTTTATGTTATGCTTTCAAATGCTTATGCCACTCTGGAAATGTGGGATAGTCTCAGGACAGTAAGGGAGGCTAGTAAAACACTGGGCATCAAAGAAGCTGGAGTTAGTCGGGTTGACATTTCATTTTAACTTTTCATGCGTTAGTACATTGCACGTCTGCAATGATTGTTAAATCAGGGAGTCAAAATATTAAGATTATTGGTCATTGTTTGCCCGAGCTATGGACATAAGACGACACCCTGTAAATATGTTGAGGAAACCTGAAATGCCGAAAATAACTGCAAATACTGATACAAGCAATGGAACTCAATAATAAGGTAGTGACAAAGCTTTGAAGCATGTTCTCATAATCATTCTTCACATGTTCTTATGTTTGATGTGATTTGGGGATAGGAACAATTATACATTTGTCTACTCCAGTTTCAGGAAACATTCTCGAAGCAAGTACCCTGACGAGACATATTTTTGCATATGAGCGAGCTTTCAGCATTTGGCTCTAGGATTTTCCTGGTACGGACACACAAGATTTTAACTGCTCAACCTCTGTATTACATTTTTCTGAACTGATTTTGTGTTAAAAATAATATTATTACTTTTTGGTTTTCATAAGGAATCAGTGGGAGGGAAGAAAGTTTACTTTCAGTGCACAGAAAGAGAAGAAAGAAAAGCACCTACAGGTTTGGTCCTCCTGCAATGTTTGAGATTCCTCTGCCCCTGTTGTTCATCTCTTAAGATGTTTCACAGTTTCTGTACTATATAGAATAGTCATATATATGCTGGTTAGTTCGCTTAACAATTAAAATGTATCTTCGATGTTAGATTGGATACTGCTATTTCAGACATGCTTATTTCTTTTTCTTTTTAAATTCTAAAAGTTCAGGATTCTTGTCTCCCAATTGATTACAAGCTTTTGAATCTGCAAATTTGCAGATTTGTCATCACCCCGATACCTCATTTATTTCCCATTCCCTCTCACTAAGCTGGACACGATGCATAAAGTTCATTTTACCATGCTGGTAAGTTGATACTGAAGCTTACATGTATGCGTATGTATCTTTCCGTTGCATGCATTTGTTTTTTATTGTAGATGATTATTTCCTTAATGAAATTGGTAACCAGGTAGGTTCATTACGGAAATATCAGAAAGAATTTGAGAGATTGGGCAACCAGGTTCAGGGATGGACACAAAGGGCCTTGGTGGGAACATTTATGGGAGGGTTGAAAGCTGAAATTGCTGATGACATTTGAATGTTCAAGCCAAAATCCTTGAAGGAAGCAATTGGCCTAGCCAAAATGAGAGACGAACAAATAACTCGACAAAAGAGAGTTACCCAACCAAATACTCTACCACCGACTTCTTCTCCAATAAAAAATGAGTCGGAGACTCCAATACGGCGGTTGACTTGGGAAGAGATGCAGAAGAGACGTGCGCACGGACTCTGCTTCAATTGCGATGAGAAATTCATTCCTGGACATCGTTGTAGAGGGCCCCAACTTCTTCTGTTAGATGGCGGTGACGATTGTTCAGAAGAAGAAGTTTAGTGATTCAGTTATTCCTAGTAAGACAAGTTCCTTAATGTCAACCTTGAGGACAAGGTTGCTGTCAAAGAAGGGGGTATTGATAAGTTATGACGATCTCAGAGGGAACCAGTAAAGAATCCAAGATATTTTACGTAAGCATTCACGCCTTGCAGCCACGCAATCCACGTGCAGAAGAAAGTGTATTAGTTGCTTAGAAATAGTATCAGTAGTTGACGCAATAGTATCAGTAGTTGACGCTGTCACTTAGTGGTGGGAGTGGTATCCTATTTCTCTGTTAGGTGGCCTAAGTAATAGGAGTAGTTGTTAATTTCAATTGTATTTAAATCTTTTGAAAATATCAATAAAGGGGATCTTGTCAATCAAAATGCCAATAGAAAGATCAAAACAATACCTACAACTTTCATGAACAATATGAAAGCAAATTCAATTGCTAACTAGGTCAAACAATTCAGTGAATGAGTCTGCCCACTGAAAGTACCCAATCTGGACAGTAATGTTCAAAACAATATATCTCCTTGCACAAATGTCAAAAATTTGCATACTTTATACCCCTGAAAAGATCAAGCACGGTACTATACTTCTCATGAAGGGCTTCAAAGCCAATTCCATTTCTATCAAGCTCAAAACTGTCATATAAGTTTCTGTCCTGACTACTAGTCAATGACCTAACTTTAGTCCAATATTTGAAAATTCATAAGTTTCAATTCTGTTATCCAAAATTAACATACTATATCTCATTTTCAAGATAATTGCTTCCTATACAACTTTCCAGAAGATCATTTGAGCCAATTCAAATCAAAAAAAATCTCTAAATTTGCTTTTAATCACAATGTTCACAAAACCTACACTGATGACTAGGTTTTACCACAATGCACATAACCAGTAAACCTTCAACAGGTCATATCTCCCAATATATATATCGAAAAAAATGCAAAATCAGTGGCAATGGAAAGCTAACATGATAGGCTTCAACTTTCATGAAGACCATTTTCACTAATTCCTTCTACAT
>JAOQMR010000006.1:8837935-8848359 GCA_027563865.1 Erythroxylum pelleterianum | reverse complement strand
CAATTTTGTGTGAATTTTGCATTTTCATTATGTTATAGTTTTTGATTAGGCTGGTATTGTGTAAACATTTTGTTTCATGATGTGTGCATTGTGAGAATGTGTCAATTGCAAAAATTGAATGGAATTAGTTAGCTTTGAACATGATTATTTAAATTGCACGTGCATAGTAACTTTTAATATTTCTCTAAAACAATCCTAACTAAGCCTTCTTTCAAGAATTTAGAAGTTATGGTTTTCAAATGGGAAACTTTGAAAATGAGAGATCCAAATAAGATAGAGTAAGGTTGGTAAGTATGTTGTATCTAGCATCATTTCACTAGACAACTATTATGAATGTTCATCCAATTCGCCAAAAGTTATAAGTGAATATTATGTATACTATCATATTTAAATATTAGATAAATCTCATTATCTAATATTTAACTCTCCATCTTAATATGTCTTTTAATACATAACAACAAATTTTCAACACTCCTTAAAGTTAAAGATAAAACAACCTGTTTTCTTCCAAATGCATACATATTTACAACTCTAATTAGATTGAGCTGTCTGCATATCAGCTTCCATCTCAAAAAAAAAAAAAGTTTTATCCTTTAAATGTGATTTGGGCCTAAATCTAATGTAGGAAGCAAATCCATAAAATCATTCCACGGGTGTGTTAACTCAATAGAAAAGAATGTGTCCATCACTCCATCATGACCACCCAAGGACGGGGAATTAGCATATGCATAGTTTACTACAGAAAGCAACGATCGCCACGTGTGTAGACAAAATTACTACAGAAAGCAACGATCGCCACGTGATAGTGATAACTGTATCTAAGTGGGCAAGAACGACTTGAGGACATATCGTTCGCGTGTGTTCTAATTCATGCCACTATGTGATATCGTCCCTTTTTGTCCCCCTCTTCATTGTTTTGTTTTGTTGTTCCGTGTGTCACAACTAAATTATATTTTTGGTATTTATGTAACATAAAAAAGTCTATCCAAATTTCGTAAATTTGGATTTTTAAAGTCTTGTAGGTCAAGAAAGAAGCAAGTAGACAAAATTATCACCAACACTGGGATCGTAATTAACGAGGCAGAGGAATAAGAAATAGACTCTGGAGAATGTGTATATTAAGTATTAGTTAAATCTAGGAAGATCTTGATTACTTAATAAAATTTGACGTTAAGATCGAATTAGAGTTGGAAGTGGAGAACATGGAAATGGGGAATTTAAAGAAGAAACCAAAGGTGGCTCGCTGAGCTGGTGGAAAATGATCGAGGAGGGGAAAGGTCGGCTCGGGTATTCTGTGTTCCCCAAAGACCTTAATTAATTGGAGGTGTCACGAAAGGATAACAGCCGAATTCAATTTGGAATTTATGAAGACACATGCATTGCGAGACCAGCAGAAGCTATGGTCAAGCCAAGGCCTCTACCCTACACGGGCACATTGCACATGATTATTTTGCTATTTCATTCAATTTCCTTGTCATAGGATAGGATAGGAGAAAAAGGCAAAGGTGAAAAGAAAGATAAGCAACCTGTGGATGTTCTGAATCGAGTTACCGTGTTGTAGTGGCTGTTAATTCATGTGGTTTAGTTCTGAATCGAGTAAGCAATTGTAATTATGTATAATAGCTTTTGATTTGCTGGGTACAAAGAAAGGCAACTTACTGATTGTTTCGTCCATTCATAACAGAACTAACTTTGGAGGATTGAAAGCATTGTCCAAGCAATATACTACACTACAGGGAGGATGGAGAACGATGTCTTCAAAACCAATTAATCCAAGTGGGACAGGGTCACTCAAAGCGCAAGTTCCTTTGAGTGCGCAAAAAGTTAACACGGTCTACACAAACACACATTACAGTAGACTTTGGCAAGAATTACACCAGGTTATGTGATTCGGGTTCTGAGGTGGATTTGTTTACAAATAAGGATGTCGTTCCCTCTCTTTCTCTCTGCTAATCAAAGATACGATTATTGAAAGCATCGAAACCAAACAGGGAATAATAATGGTATTATTATGTTGATTTTATTAATTAAGCTTTCCACTTTTGGATTGAGACTGGGCACATCTAGTATTACATTTATACCAAGAGATTCCAACGAAGCGCGAAAACAAAATTACATCAATAATATCGAGCAAGTACCTGCCCTTTCTTTCTTTCTTTTTTTTCCAGAGATCCTAGGTAACACCGTCATCGATCGATTACTAGTTTATAATGTAATTAGGGCAAATGTAAATCCATAAGAAACATTTATAAGAAAATAAAATTTATTTAATTTTAAAAAATCGTAGCATAGTGAGGCAAAAGCCGACGCTCACGGCGCATCCCTCACTCTCTCTTTTACTTTAGAATTTTTAACTTTCTCAGGATTAGGTTATTTTGTTTGTTTTTTTACGGGGCTTATTTATTTATTCCTGTCCGTCTCTCTGTATATATGCTGTGCTTTTTATGTTGTGTGTATGTGTGTGTAGGATTCTTACCTATTTCTTCAAACACAGAGACCCCCTGCTAAAGAGAAAGTGATGTTAGATAGAAACCACAAGGAAATTACGCGAGCTTAGACTGTCGGAAGACCATTAACGCTTGCCGGGAATGCTCGTCTCTGCGGCCGCTGGCCGAAGCTTCCGAAACTGATAAAAAGGAGGAGACGGGACGGAGATAGAGAGAGAAGACAGAGCTGGGTCTGTATGAGGAAAAATGCTCCTATATGAGCCAAATGATGTCGTTTCCTGCACCAAGAAGAAGAGGTCCGGACAAGATGATAAGGTAGACAACAACAAGGTAGTGGTTTTAGTGACGACTACGGATAAAGAGATCGCAAAACAACCGTCACCAGTGCCGGCTCAGCTGCCTCCGCAACCCATAGTCGTTAACCGGACCCGATCATCTTCCGCACACCGGCGAGTAACTCCGACCACCACCATCGCTGCCGGCAGCTTGGACGAAAACCGCCACCCTGTTATCGTCTCCAGCAGCAGAACCACCTCCGTAGAGAAGCTTCTCCCAAACGGGGATCTCTACATCGGGCCTCTCTCAAGTAACGCGCCTCACGGATCAGGAAAGTATCTGTGGACCGACGGTTGCATGTACGAGGGGGAGTGGAGGAGAGGGAAGAAGTCGGGGAAAGGGAGGTTCTCGTGGCCGTCGGGCGCGACATTTGAAGGGGAATTTAAGTCGGGTCGTATGGAAGGAATCGGTACTTTTATTGGACCCGACGGGGACACTTATCGGGGTTCATGGAGCTCTGATCGCAAACACGGGTACGGGCAAAAGCATTACGCTAATGGGGACATGTACGAAGGGTATTGGAAGAAGAATCTTCAAGATGGACAGGGGAGATATGTTTGGAAGAGTGGAAATGAGTACGTCGGAGAGTGGAAAAACAACGTGATATCGGGTAGAGGGGCTTTGATATGGACTAATGGGAATCGGTACGACGGACAATGGGAAAATGGAGTGCCAAAAGGGGATGGGGTTTTTACATGGCCTGATGGAAGTTTTTATATTGGGAGTTGGAGTAATAGCAAGGATGTGAAGACCCAGAAATGGAATGGAACCTTTTATCCTGGTAATGGGAAAGAGCATTGTTTGAAGAGTAAGGAAAGTGATTTGGTTTCCTCGGCTGGGGCGCAGAGGAAGAGGTCTTCGGTTGATACGGCGAGAGGGAGTAATATTAGTTTCCCGAGGATTTGTATATGGGAGAGTGATGGCGAGGATGGGGATATTACATGTGATATAATTGATACTGTGGAGGCTTCGAAGATTTATAGAGAAGGGTTGAATCGAGACGGGATTAAGCAGTTTAGAAGGGGGCCTTGTTGTTTTAATGGTGGGGAAGTGAAGAAGCCTGGACAGACTATTTCTAAAGGGCACAAGAATTACGTTTTGATGCTTAATTTGCAATTGGGCATAAGGTGCTTTGCGTTTGTGATTGTTGTAGTATTTATCTTTTAGTTCTACTTTTTGTATAGCTCTGTGTTGTTTTACGAGCTGTTTTCTAATTCTGTGTTATGTGACAATCTAGGTACTCTGTTGGTAGGCTTGCCCAGATTACTAGAGAACTGAAACCGAGTGATTTTGATCCCAAGGAGAAGTTCTGGACCAGGTTTCCGCCTGAAGGGTCGAAGATTACGCCTCCTCATCAGTCAGTGGAATTTCGGTGGAAGGATTACTGTCCCATGGTATTCAGGTACTGCTTTACAGGAATTTGTTTGATTCACCTTTTGGATTGTAAGTTACTCAGTACGAATTTATTCTTCTGGATATGGTTTTCTTTGTGTTCAGTGTAAATGGGTTATGGGTGAGCATTTGGTTTGTCAGTACTGTCTCGGTGTTGAATTGTTAAACTTTCCGTGTTGAGTCTTTATCTTTAATCGAAAGGTGGTGTGATGATATTCTTTGTTGTTTCCTTTCTCTATAACGTATCAGGAATTTGAGGGACCTATTCCAAGTAGACACAGCTGATTACATGCTAGCTATTTGTGGGAATGATGCCCTCAGAGAGCTTTCTTCCCCAGGGAAGAGTGGAAGTTTCTTTTATCTTACTCAGGATGATAGATTCATGATCAAAACAGTGAAGAAATCAGAAGTCAAGGTTAGTCGCCCAAATGCATGACTGGTGAATAGTTTTCAATTTGAAATTCTTGGGATTATTAGCAGTTGGTTAATTGCTGCTGCTTGGCTTCCACTCTACTTTTAGTTACTGCTTTCAAGTCATAAGTTGGCAGAAATGTTGGTTCTGAAGTCTTTGTATCTATGTTTAGGTGCTCCTTAAGATGCTTCCAAGTTATTACCAACATGTTCGTCGTTATGAAAACTCCCTTGTGACAAAATTTTTCGGCGTACATTGTGTTAAACCGATTGGTGGACAGAAGGTATGTGTGAGGTTAATTCAGCATGCTTCTCCAAGGGTTGGATTTCCTCCCTTTTCTGATCATATCTTGTGTTCTTGGAACCAGACACGCTTCGTTGTTATGGGCAATTTGTTCTGCTCAGACTACAGAATGCACAGAAGATTTGACCTAAAAGGATCCTCATATGGCCGTACCACAGATAAGCTTGAGGGTGAGATTGATGAAACCACTACTCTCAAGGACCTGGATCTGAATTTTGTGTTTCGTCTCCAACAAAATTGGTATCAAGAGCTCATCAAGTAAGTTTATAGGAATCTTGTATGTTTGTGCTGTATGACTTCTAACTGGCTGGAAATTCAGTTTTTTAGCTCACAAATATGATGTAACATCTACAATGAATGGGCAGGCAAATTGATCGAGATTGTGAATTTTTGGAAGCTGAGAGAATCATGGATTACAGTCTCTTGGTTGGTCTCCACTTCCGTGATGACAATACTTGTGATAAAATGGGGTTGTCACCGTTCCTTTTGCGGACTGGTAAGTCACGCTATATGATCATAAAAAGGATTTTCAGATTTGCATCAGTTTCTATATTAGTTTCTATGGCATGCAAGCTGATAACATTTTTGCCTTTCTGCAGGGAAAAAGGACTCGTTTCAAAGTGAGAAATTTATGCGAGGATGTCGTTTCCTTGAGGCAGAGTTACAAGACATGGATAGAGTTCAAGCTGGCCAGTATGTTCTCATCTTTTCAGTTAATACTGCTCTATGGGTAATTTGACCCAGGGATTTGTTTGACCAACTGAATACCAATAATTCTGTTATTGATTATGATCATGTCCAATGGAATTACTGGTGGCTTTGGTTTTTTATTATATATGGTTGGGGTAGGTCTGTAGGCGACAGTTTTTGTTGATGATAATAAGACCTGGCTTTACTCTCATTCTTGGTTTGATCTTTGCCAGCTAGGTTATTTTAGTTCTTTGAGCAAGTTCTTTTTACCCTGGTCACTAGGTTGATACCTATCTTGAGTGATAGAAATGTATCTTAAAAACAATGCTTTCGCAATGTTGTAGTCTTTCCAACGATGAGGAC
Source organism: Erythroxylum pelleterianum (assembly GCA_027563865.1). Lineage (NCBI taxonomy): Eukaryota > Viridiplantae > Streptophyta > Magnoliopsida > Malpighiales > Erythroxylaceae > Erythroxylum > Erythroxylum pelleterianum. The sequence goes on along the minus strand of JAOQMR010000006.1, from coordinate 8,842,416 downwards.
ATCGTTTGCTAAATATTTGCTTGCTTGGTTCCTTCCACCTTTTTTTTTTCTCACAGGAAGCCTCTGATAAGGTTAGGCTCAAATATGCCAGCAAGAGCAGAGAGGATTGCGAGGAGAAGTGACTTTGATCAGTATAGCTACTTGACCCCTTCTGGTGATGTCTATGAAGTAGTCCTTTATTTTGGAATCATCGATATCTTACAGGACTATGATATCAGCAAGAAATTGGAGCATGCATACAAATCCTTACAAGTTGATCCTACCTCCATCTCCGCTGTGGACCCAAAACTCTACTCTAAAAGGTTCCGTGATTTCATCGGAAGAATATTTATAGAAGACAGGTGGTAGTGAGAATGAATTCCACGCTGTTGCATCAAAATGTGATGACATAGCTCGTATCTGAGATTAGTCATGCGGAGGAACTAAGTCGTTCCTGGTTCAAAAGATTTCTGGTCTTGGAGAGACAGCTGGTGGTGGTCGGAGATCTCAGCCAAGTGTTTTTTAGGGTATGTCTCCGAATGATGGCTGAATTTTGAAGATGGCCATATCTTTGGGAAAGGTGGAAGGGGGGTACACCTGTATATTCATCAACAGGGATGGGGATAGAATTGGGATTCTTCAGTTTTTTAAAATTAATTATTAGCAATTTAGAGCTTTTGTTTTTGAATTTGTGAAGATTTGACAGGTAGGGTATAGGGAACAGGGGAATTACTTCCCAGAGAGATGATTCGAAATGGTGAGGGAATGATGTCTTGGAATAAGAAAGTGTACAGCAGCTTATAGTGACGAGAAAAAAAAGAAAAGATGGGTGATTAATGGAATTTAGTTGATGTCAGATTTTGAAGAAAAAGGAAAAAGGTTTGAATTAACTTGCAGTATTGCACGAGATTAGCCCTTTCTCTAATTAACTTGCAGTATTGCACGAGATTAGACCTTTTTCTATGTCTCTATGTCTGTGATATGATCCTTGATCCTGTATCGATAATTCCTTTTTTATATCTGTAGAAATCGGCAACTATCTGTGCAGGGTAGTCGTAATGTAGAAATGGGGCCTTGGCTTTTCACAGGGAAAGGCAGGGCAGAGGATGACTGACTGGAAGGGTCAAATACATGAAAAGCAGTGAAAGTTGTGCCTCTTACCTCTCTTCCCTTCTTTATTAACCTTTTGTTGTCCTCTTGTTTCTTTTTATACCTATCTTGGATACATACACAATTGGGCACGTAGAAGTGTCAAATAGAAAAATTAAGTCAATCTTTGAGAAAATGGTGAGCCTAAATCATAAAGATTGAAGCCAATGACTTGATGTTATTTAGACATCGATTGACATGTCTCTATCGATTGACATGTCTCTATACCGATTGATTTCTTCTAGTGGAAATTGAGCAAAAAGCTTTTTTGGGCAATCAAGCAATACAATATGAAGAACGACGAGGTGGGTGAGCAAAAGAAATTTCAACTGCAAGAATTGGAAGAGCTTAGGCTTGATTCTTATGAGAATGGAGAAATTTAAAAGGAAAAGACAGCTAATTTATGATAAGATGATTGTTGGAAAGAATTTCGTTGTTAAGAGTACGTATTTATTAATTTATTAATAATATTAATAAGATAATTTATTGATTATTATATATACTTATATTTAATAATTATTATTTATTATCTTTACTAAGTAAAATTATAAAGATTTGTTATTATTTTATTATTCATAAACTAAAATTTTGTTTAATTTTATAATATAATTAATTTTCTATTTTCTATAATTTAGAGATTAAGCCGATTATGCTATATGGGGTATAGTGTTGACTAATTAAATAAGCACATATTTTTAGTATTAATGATAAATTAAAAGAGACGAGAGTTTGAAGGACATGTTAAAAAGTGACATCCTAATTTTAAATAAATACTGTAAAATAATATTTAGAGACTGTAATAGGAAAAAAAAAGAAGGTTTAAGAAGAATTAAAGTAAACATGACCTGTAATAGAACACTTTAACATATTAAGATAGGGGTAAAGAATCTTACATAGAGAGACTTTTATTATTTTCTTAAATCTTGTAAATATATTCCTCTGAGTCTTTGGCTTTATAGATAACCTTAATATTTTAATTACATTGTACTTTTCTCCTATATTACTGAATTCTTTTTAGTGTGGGGCAAAATATTTAAAGTACTCTTATATTACTGAATTAAATTAACGGAGGCAAAACTTTATTATTTTTTATAAGATCAAAATATAAAATAATAATATTTTATATGAAATTTTTTGAAGGCAGCGGGAGCATGTACCTCACTTGTCTCCAATTTGTATCTGTCCCTGCTTCTCTCTTTAGTTATTTAACTTATGTAGTTTCTTATTTGGGGTAATTACTTTTTTGTAATGCTTGGTATGATTTATTAATGTACTTTTTTTTCTTATTTTTTATATTTATTTACTTATTTTATCTTGTATTGTTAATCTTTACCATGTTTTGTATTTTGCAATACATATTTTTATATATTTATTTGTATGTATTTATTTACATTTTGTTATAAGTAAGTGTATTGAGAACAATCTTTTTCTCAGATATGGATAAGGCTGCATACAACTGAACTTCTCTAGACTCCACATTTTACGTGGAATTTAAAGTAGATATTGTTGTAGTTGATTTTTTATTATTAATATTAAATAATTATTTTTTTTCGTATCATTCCCTGCAAGTAGATGTTGGCTCTTTAGCTTCAGTGATTGAGTTTTGATGTTTTATCTCAATATTAGTGTTAGTTAATAATTATATCAATATCCTAAATTTAGTGTCCAGGTTGAGTTATTAATTGTGATTAGTTATAAAAATAAGTCAAATTAAGTATTCAATATGTTAACCATTATGAATTATAAACAAGATTGAAAAATGATAATTTGTTTATTAATATTATTACACAATAATTTTCAAAAAAATATTATTACATAATAAAAATGTAATGAAAAGCGTAATTTCTTCTCATATTAGACTAATAAATATGATAAAATAATATATTCTTTGGCACGTCTATCCTTTGGTGAATAAATGATAAAATAATATAATTTTATCATATTAGACCAATAAATATGATAAACTTCGAGCACAAACACCAGACCTTGTAAGACGGGGTCATGGGTAATGGCGTACATAACTGTTATTTCTGAGAAATTATGAGGGCAATATGGTGAATGGGTGTGAAGGATAAAAAGTAAGATAAGCTGTTTAACTTTTTACTGGAGAGGTCAGGTCAAAGTGTCAAACTTCAAAGTGTAAGCGTGGGAGAGCGTGGGAGCAGCCCCTACACTAGACCAGTTGTCCGGATGCAAGCTGTGGAGATGTGTCTCTGTTGGAGTTGGGACCTTCTACTGTCTGATGGCTCAGACGCATCAGCACGAGTCTGTGTCGTTGTCATCTTTCTCCCGGAATCTTTCCCCCATTATTTCTGCTCCCATCACCAACTAATGTTAAGTTTCAGTCAAAAAGAGAGAAAAGTGAATCATACCATATTTTCCCTTTGATTTTTGCCGGGATAGGGGTTAAAGGAAGAGACTCAAAAATAACAATAGACTTCCATGTCTGAATCCAATTCTGCTTGAATAATTTGAGGGCAAAAAGGAGGCATTCATGAAAAGCACAATGGATTTTTCATAATGAAAAATCTTAAAGCTCTACCAGTTCGAACTGACGTGTAAAACAATAGCTGCGAGAGCCACTTAATTACTGCAGAAGGAGAAAGCCGATACCAGTTGTTATTTGTTATATTAAATCTTATCTGCACTAGAATTTATGTACAAGATTAAATGGCACAAGAGTAACAGGTGCTCCAACCCCAAAACCTTACGTCTAAGAAATATCTGTTTTCATGCGCTTTGGTTTAGTTGCAGGGATTTAATGCATTTGTACTCTCTTGTCTTTGTTAATTCAGACACATTCGCGGACTGTGGCAGACATGTTTTCACTTGTTACACGTTCTCCTCCTCCTTTTCAAATTTTAACCTTTCTTTTTCCTTTTTTCTTCCCCTACATCACCTCCTGTATCAGCTACCTACTTGCTTGTTGCTTCTTAGTCCTTGCTGAATATACAAATACAATCAGCCTTAAAATAATCGTCTTTCCTCGTAAACCTTGGTTTGAATGTTGGCTAATTTATATCAACCTTGACCAAATTTTAAGACCAGGAGGTCCGTAAATATTCACTTAGGTTCTTTTGACTTCCTTCTTTGCTGATAAATAATAAGGAATGGTCCAGTTGCAGCTGCAGGCAAGTCAATGATATCTAGAAGGCTGCAAGAGTTGCATGATTATTGGTATTTGTTTGATTTTGCTGTTTTACGCTAAACCACAAACATTAAAGGTTTCAGATCGCTGCTACTACGTCAACTTTTAATTGTCCACACTTTTTTCTTGCTCTAAGTTATTTTTCAAGACAGTTTGGATACAAATTAGATCTTATTGGTCTCCTCAGAGCAAGCAAATGAATGTG
>JAOQMR010000006.1:8787833-8801247 GCA_027563865.1 Erythroxylum pelleterianum | reverse complement strand
GAGGACTGGACGTAGCCCACGGTTTGGGGTGAACCAGGATAAATCTGCTGTGTTCAAACTTTCTTACTCTCATATACTTGTTTTCATTACTGTTTAAATTTACAACAGTTTTTAATAAACCTGATTAAACAAGTTCTTCAGGAAGAAGAGGGTAACAACAAAAATTGGATACACAATTCAACCCCCCCTTCTTGTGTGTTTAGTTATCATTTTACTAACTTGTGATTCACTTCATGTCGATCATGTCATTATTTCTTAACCTATTCACATATCACATATTATGAATCTAAGACCTCTTTCACCAGTAACACTAACTCATAAAAATTTTCATACAGACCAATTCATAATATCTTAACTTATCCTTTCTCCAAATGTAAGTACACCTTGCCAAGGTGGTAATCACAAAAACACTTCATCTCTCCTTTGACAATTCCCTTTTCTTCAGTGTTAATACATTCAACTCTTATGTCCATTTCACTATATTCCCTAAATCTGGTGTTGCTCCCTCCACCTAACTCATTTATCTTTCATAAGCCACTTTACTCTTATTTCAGATTCATCTCACTCACTAATAGTATCTCACAATTATTATGGCCTTTTTCTTTTTCTCTTTTTTTCCATTTTAGGCCCTCTTTATCTCAATGTAAGGGTGAATGACCGCCTTTCTGTCATCTAATGCCCCAAGAGTACTTTAATGATGTCACTATGATAACAATTGTTATACCTATAGTCAATTAGAACTATACATCAATCTCATATTCCTATGAACTCCAAAATATAAGCTTCAAGCATATTCCCAACAGTTAAAATTATTGGTAGTTCAAACATTCAACCACTTGTTTCTACATCTTTAGCAGCTAAAATACAATTTTAGCGTATTTCTACTAGGATGTCTAGCTTAGGTTATTACTTAGGCTTCTCTAACACTTTCTTTGCTCAATCATCTTTATCAGGTACACATACTTCTTCTTTTGATCACCAAATATCATTCTTTCGACTCCACTCAACATTCTGCACTCTTCATTGTACTAGATTTGGAAACCTGAATATCTGAATTTGTATTATCCCATTATAGAATTATCTATTCAATGTGGTAGAATACACTACCTTTACCTGTGTAGCACTCATTTGTACATTCCTTTCAAACTCAATAATTTCATTAAACTTACATAATTTGTACATTCCAAAAATGACTCTGCACATCTAATGTCTCCAAGACCTCAAAACAATTGCTATCATAGCACTTCCAAACCATGTATCAAAATCAACTCATAAGACTTTAATTGTCTCATGCATACCAGAAACCACTTTACACTATTACAACAGATTGTATCTTACTCTCTAATGTGAAACCTCATTATATACTGCAAAATCTCTAAATCCCAATGATATTATTATCATCAGTGCCATATTCCTCAAATCTTCAAAACATCCCTTTTTACTTTTCAAACACACTCAAAACACCATCTATAAACACAATCACTAATTGATACAATTTTGCTTGGATCACTTAAATATTCAATATCAGAATGCAATTGGGGTATTATTCACTCCAATAGATATCACTCAAAAAATTTTATGTCCATAATTAATTCTTGCAATTCCTTAAATGACTAATTCCTCAAATAAGGTAATATTATCTCATGTCATTTTCAGTTTTCCACTTGACTTCTTGTCTCTACTGATTTTCTATTTTCATTTGATTTCCTTTAATTCACATCGACTTATTCAAATGCCTATTTAATCGTACTAGTTCCTCCACACATTTTCAATTAATGTGCGTGCTTCACTTTATGTGCTGGTATTACTACATTTCGCAGATTCAATTTGGATCTCCCGAACATAGTTACATTGAATATCTCAAACATATTTACATTGAATATAATGTGGACCTATATTCTCCTCACATTTGTAATAATGTCGCCTTAAATTTAAAATCCACTCACGTGGTTGGATACTTTACATCAAACAAGATGCATCCACTCTCAGTAGCATATTCCACTTCCTATGCCTGTGTCTCCACATGAGATATGATTTCATTATTGACTTTTGCTTCTTCAGTGACTACTCTTCACCTGAATCGTCTAATCAACTTAACCCAATTTATGGAAATTCTTCTTTGAAAGAAGATTTCTTGCTACAATCATTGATGTTATTTATGAAATCCTTATTTACTTATGAGTCATTCTTAGTATCTCAGGAAGATCAATTTCATCTATACATAATATCTCAATAGGATCAATTTATGCCATAACTTTTATGCTCAGAACATTCATATTCAATAATACATCCACCGATACTGATACATTAAATCTTTATCAGTTCTATCCATCCATATACTATCTCTTTTCCCATATATATATATATATATATATATATCTTCAACCAATCCAAAATTTTCGATGCAAACTTATTTTGAATTTATGGTCTCAATTTTCCCCTATTATCTCCTTATACTAAATTACAAACTCTTAGCATAATACTTGCATAACCATTTTGGTTCCAATTTCATACTTTTATGATCATAAAAACTTTATGATTTCATTTCATTCTGCCTGTACATTTTAGTCTCCTCATTTCTACTCATATTCTCATTTTCCTCAATCAATCCACAACGATATACTTATTCACACCTATATCACCTTTAAGGGTACATATCCCTATTGTGGTGAATCGTCATTTATCATACAAATCTATATTTCTCACTTCCGAAATGACCATAAACCTTTATTTTCTCAATGCTTCTAATCGCTCAGACTCTTAAGGAAATACTCATGCATGTGACTCATATTGGGGAATCAGTTGCCGCTGTCTGCTATGACATGACTAATATGCATATGCATATAACTGGACACATATTTCAGAATGCCCATATAAGATAGTACTTCCGGGCTCTAATTGTTGGATCCCAAATTATTCTTGGAAGTTAGAACTATTATATATGAAGTGTTAGAAGTTAAAAGTTGGAAAGTGTTACACTGAACATGCTTCGGTGTTTTAGCCATAACTCTTTCTCTAGTTATCAAAATGAGATGATTTTTGATTTGAATTAAACTAGAGAAATAGGACTACAAATTATCTGATGAACTTAAGTTCAAATTCAGTCCTTAAGAGTTTCAATTTTTGAATGGAAATTGATCATGAAATATTGTTACAGTATAAGGATAGTTCGGAAATGTTTGGGACATAACTCTCAAATTACCGAACCAAATTGAGTGTTTTTGGTGTCATTTTTAAAGATGAGACATACAGGGACATTTCTCTAGAAGGAAGTGTTACCAAATTATTTCATTTACCTAATCAAATTATGGAGGCAAGATAAAGGGTAAATGAAGGGCAGATTTGGAAGTTCACTTAAGTTCTTATGTTAGAAGGCTAAATTGGAGGGGCTTAGTGGTCATTTTGCTTTCAATTAAAGCAAGAAGAAGGGGCTATCGTGCGAGGCAAAGGAAAGACACGAAATTAAAAGAGAAAAACAAAGAGAGAAGAGAAGAAGAAGAGAAGTCGTGAAGGAGAAGAGAAAGAAAAGAAGAAAATCGAAACTCCAAGGGAAAAAAAGGAAGGAAATTTGTGAAAAGAAGAAGAATCAAGGTCCATAAGGTATGTTCTTCATCTTCTCCATGCTTTGGTAAAGAAGTGGATTGTAGTTTTGTAATGAAGAAACCCTAGAGAGAGAAAGTGGTTGGAGGAAGAAGAAGATGATGAAAGCCATAGGGCTTTAGGGTTTCTAAGTTAAATGTTGAGTTTTGTAACCTAAATTGATTATGGATGGGTTAGATTAGAGCTTGGATAGGGTTTATGGTGATTATGGAAATCGGGGATTTTCCAACTAAATTGAAATTTATGGAATTTTGTTGTTGTGTTTAGGAAATCAATAGTCTATTCAAGTGCAAGAGGAAGGAGGGCATTGAATTTGGATTTCCAAGTGTATAAGGTGGGTAAATTATTTATAGTTGTTGTGTGAGATGAGCAAAATGCATAATGTGTGGATTATATGCTAAATGACTTGTATGAATTGTTGATATTTCATTATGATGAATACCTTTATGATAAAACGATTGAATTGTGTTTATGACATGTTAGGCATTGATAATTGCTTAACATTTTGAGATGATTGTTATGCCATTGAATTGAATCATGGCATTTTGAATATGAATGATTGATTTGAGCATGATGATGCTATGCCTTGTATTATGGGATTTTGATTAATGAAAAGAAGCAAAATCATGAAAAATATGAAAATGTGATTATGTGTTTTGTTTGGGCAAGGGAAGAACCGTTCTGTAGTCACATACACGTCGACGTAAAGCCTTCTCCCGGCTGACCACTTGTGGCCCACGAGATTCGAAAATGGACTCGTTTTATTTACGGGGTAAACTTTAGTTTCTCCGTTCTGTTCCACGGAACCCTCGAGCCGTTTGATTATGCATCTGCATTATGAGTTGTAAGCTATGCTTTGAATTGAATTAGATGATATGAATTATGAAATGTGATTGTTGACTTTCATTTGGTAAAGTATGTTATGTGAATGGTTATATATATATATATATATATGTATGTGTGTATGTGTGTATGTATGGTTGTTGTGTGGCTCAAAGCCAATGGCTATAGATAGTTTAGCTACTAAGCTGTGAAGCTCAACCCATGTTTCCCTCTCCTCAGGTGCAGGCCAAGAAGATCAGTGAATCCTTGCAAGACAATTGGACAAAGAGATAGTTAGCTTTTGTACTAAGCAACACTTTGTATAGCTTATTAAGAATACCAACCATTGAGCATCCATTTGTATTGGATTTAAGTTATGATGTGTATATTGATATGTAAATGAAGTTTGTACAATTGTCTACTTTGTTTAATTATGAGAATGTGAATTTGAGGATTTTCCTTTTGTATATGATTTGTCTTCTTGTTAGTTGAGCATCAATTTCATTTTGTAACTTGTGTTAGGGTTTTGATGTAATGTCGATATGTATTTAAAGCTATGTATCAAAGCTTCGTTTGAACTTCAATTGAATTGGAAATGAAATGAGAACTTGAAAAGTTCCCTTTGTATTATTATGTGATTTTCAAATTTGAATATGTTGGATGTGTATAGTCAATTGTTGAGATTGCCAATTGTTGCTTGTGTTGCTTGTGTTAGAATAACATGTTTGAGTTTGGAAGCTTGTGTGATGAAATTGGATATTGAAGTTGAGAATTATGAGCAATTACAAGTGACGATGTTGTATAGGTGGTATGAACTTGATAGCTATGGTAGATGATTAGAGTTTGTGTGTGTTGAATGAGTTATTGGAGTTGAGATTTGGAAGGTTGATGCATTCAAATGGATAATTGAATGGTTGAGGAGTCTTTTTACACTTGAAGGGTTGAATTTGGGGAGATTATGAGTGTATATGGTGTTAGGATGGAAGTTGGAAACATTGGAGAGGCTTTGGAAGGAGTTTGGACCCCTTTGCCTAGTGTATGTTCGTTAAACGGACATTGAAGTCCGTTTAACGGACCTTCTCGGGTGAAAATGGGGTGTTTGGCCAGTCTATGTCCATTAAACGGACATTCATGTCCATTTAACGGACATCCTCTGGTCAGCTTCAATAATTTATGATTTTGACCAGATAGAGGCCGAATCTCTCTTTCTGGTCTCTAATGTAGATCTCGATGTCTTCTTTACAGTGGTTTAAAACGAAAGCAATTGGACATTTGTAGACAAAGTTATGGCATTCGTGCCAAGACATGTTCAGTTGAAGTTAGAGCTTAAACATGTTGGATTCTTTCAACCATAACATCTTCATCCGACCTCGAATTGAAGTGATTCTTAAAGAAATGGCTTCCTCAGACTTGTATATATCTCTCATGAAAAATTTGTATTATTTGGAGTTGGTTTGAGAGAGTTTGCATTAAAGTAAGTAAGAGGTCAGTTAGGAGAACATGTTTGGGGGATGAGCCCTTTTAGGCTTTTTAAACATATCTTGAGTTGTATAACTCCGTTTGAGGTGATTCTAGCTCCAAATTAAACGAGAGACTTAGAGCTATGATTTATATGAAGAAGTCAAGTTGAAATTCAGATTTGAAGGTTTCCAAATTCTGTTCGTAAGCAGGAGAATTGAGTTCAAGCATGGTGACTATTTTGTATGAGCACACCATTGAGCAAATTTTTGGGATGTAGTGAGGAAAAAATAGTAATGTATATGAATTGATAATGTCTAATAAGGGTTCGATGAAAGAACCTTTCAAGGTAATATCCACGCTCAAGGATTCATGTTTTCGCAAGAGGGTTGGGTTTTGTAAACGGGGTCTAATAGTTGTGGTATCAAAGAGCCGAAATTGAGATCTTGCATGGGCGTATATGTATAAGTTACAAGCAAGAGAGATTGTTAAGAGTTTAAACTGATAAAAGTAGTTGGAAGAAGAATGATTTGTCAGAAAATGAGAACTTAAGGAAAGTTTGTTGATACGTACTTGAATTGATGATGCAAAATGAGGATTAATTGAAGTAACCTTATAGGGTCCCTTATGCACGTCTTATGATATGATACTTGAAAAGATTGTTGGGCTTTAGAAACGGGGCCTAAAATCTTGTGATCTCAAAGCTTAGGCTTCGATTGCTTTGTGGTATGAATTGCTATGTTTTGTGATTATTTGTTTGTATTGTGCTTTGATTGACATGCATATCATGCATACATGTAGGAAATAAGATTAGAATGAAACGTAAATCAAATGTTAGTATTTGCATTGAAGGAGTAAGGTGTCACCTCACAAAAGAATACGAGGAGTTTTGCAAGGATCTACTGCACCTGATAGATTATGATGAGTATAGAGTCCTAGTAATTGCAATCGCATGATTCATATATATGAACTTTTGTTAAGTGTTTGGATTATTAGAAACAATGAGAAAAATGGTGTTTTGTCAGAGAGTAAGGTAAGGAAAGTTGTGGTTATTTAGAAACAAGAAATTTTTCGTGGTCCAATATGGTAATTGTGGTTATGTCATTGAATTTTGGTAACAAAATTTTGTTGAAGATATGTATTTGAATTGATATGGATGTGAGAATATTTCCATGAATTGACTGAATTGGAAATAGAGACAAAGGTAAAAAAAATGATAAGGTTTATGGTATACAAGCAAAGTGAATTGACAAGCTGAACTCGGAATTTATGATATGGAATAAGATTGTGCTAGTAAATTGAGATCAGAGAGCTATGTGTTTATAATTCTAAATTGATTAAGAATGTACGTATGGGAAAAGAAAAATGAAACGAATGATAATGCTATATGTAGAAGTCCTCGAGGCTAAGTTGACCAGTTATTATGGCATTTATTTTGGATATGGCATATAAGGTAATCTATGATCCTTATAGTTAAGTTATAAGACGAATCAGAGCATCGAGATAACGTATGGTATAGGTGATTATGTTGAAAAGGTAATTACAATGGAGCAGAAATTTTGAATAGTAGGGTAATATTTAGAGGTTGTTGGAAATTAGTTACGCTTGATGTATTAGTATCATGCAATATCAATTGGTGAGATATTTTGATCATGTAAAGTGTGACAGAGATTGAAATTATTGAAACGTTATGAGTAGTTGAAATCAATCGTATTGAGGTGTTAAGAGTGGCTAAAACAACATGGATGGTGATAACTGTTGATTGATAAAGATTTCATGAACAATATTGATGATAGTAGCAAGAAATCATCTTTTGAAGAAGAATTTCATTGAATTAAGTTGAACAGATTAGAATTAAGAATGATCAATGAAAGAGCAAAACAGAAATGAATATGAAGGGAATCAAAAGTGAATATTTGAGTCTATCCCTAGTGGAGACTCAAGCATAAGAGATAGAGTATGCACAAGATATACAAATGAAATTTTGATGGATGTATTACCAAAGCAAGAAGTTAAATTTGCAAATAGTTGAAATATGCAGAGAAGTCAGTATGAATGGATAGATAGAAGAATAAGTTAATGTGAAATATGAGGAAATTTAAGAATGGAGAAAATAATTTGAGAAAATTGGAAGATTGAAAATGACGTGAGATCATGCCACCTTATTGAGGAATTTGCTATTTAAGGAATTAGGAGAACTAATCATAGGCCTATAGAGCTTTGGAAATATTTATTCGAGTTATCAAACGTCCCAACAGTACTATGGTATTGAAGAAAAATTTGATGATCTACCAAATGTATTTGAAAGGTTGAGAAGAGCAGTTTAAATACTTAAAGAAAAATGTATAAGTCAGATGAAAAATAAAAGTAAAGAGGAATTTGAGGAATCATAACCCCGATATTAATTATATTGTTTGAATTCATAGATTTTATAGTATACAATGATGCAGTATAAGAGATTAGGATAAAATCTAATGCAGCATGATAAAGTGATTTCGTATACATGGAGACAATTAAACCTTATGAGATGATCATTTGATGTATGAACTGAAAATTGCTACAATAGTGATCGTTTTGAAAGTGGAGACATTATTTGTACAGAAACATTTGATATATATATAAAAATATACAGATCATTAAAGTTTTAGATAAATATTGAGTTGACAAAATGGAGTATGAGAATGAGACAGTAGATAGAGTTAATTGAAGGATTATGATTGTGCAAATGAACACTGTACTGGTACAGCTAGTGTTGTAATCAAAGGCATTAAATAGAAAATCCAAATAGCAGTGAAGCATGAATTTTGGTATTGAGGTTAGTAAATTTTGTAAAATAAATAGTGTAAAATGTGGAGTTGAATTTTGAGGTAGATCAAAGTATTAATTGCTATGGAATTGAAGATCAGCTTCATATGAAATGACTTATAAAGACCAAATTGAGGATTCGGAAACTGAGAATCTTATTAAATAATGGAAAATGGATCAGAATTCCAAGTTCCAATTGGAAAATGATGCTTTATAATCGAAATGAGAGGTATGTATACTCGATAGAGATGATTGAGCAAAGAAATTTCTAGAGAAAGCCCAAATGATTGCATTTGTGAGTTGTCAACAGTCTTAATTATTGTAGAGATGCTTAAAGCTTATAGTTTTGGAGTTCATAGGAATATGGGATCAATGTACAACTTTGATTGACTTTAAGCATAATAATCGGTATCGCAGTGATGTCATTAGAATATTGTATGGAGCATTATACGACAAAATCACCTCTTTATTTGGATGAATAGGGCCAAAGATGGTTGAAGGCCAAAATTGATTGGAACTGTGATTAATAAGTGAAATTGACCTATATTGGGGTCTTAAGTGACTCAAGAAAAAGATGAATGAATTAGAAGGGTTAAAACCAAAGGTATGAAATACAGTGAGATAGACATAAGAGTTTAGTGTACGGACACTATAGAGACGTGAACTTTGAATCAAAGGACGAAATGTTTCTAAAAGTATCACATTCCCAAGGTGTGTTTAGATTGAATGCAAGATGCCTTCGATTCATAATATGTTATATGTGAGAATGCTAAGAAATATCGATATGATACGATATTGATATTATCGACGCAATAAGTGGAAAATTATGAATAATTTGAAGCATATTGAGGAATTAGTTAAAAAAGTGAATGACTAAATGAGTGATTGAAAAACAAAGTGAGTCTTTTGACTATGATCATTTGAGAGAAATTATTCGAGTAAATAAGTTACTAGGGAGAATGAGGAAAACATATGATAGCAGTACCTCCATCTGTTTGATAACCAAGGTAAGAATTTCGAGGACTAAATTCTTTAAGGGGAGGAGAATTGTTGGATCCCAAATTGTTCTTGGAACTTAGAACAATTATATAAGAAATGTTGGAAGTTAAAAGTTGGAAAATGTTACATTGAACAGGCTTCGGTGTTTTAGCCATAACTCTTTCTCTAGTTATCGAAATGAGATGGTTTTTGATTTGAATTAAACTAGAGAAATAGGGCTACAAATGATCTAAAGAAAATGAGTTCTAATTCAGACACTAAGAGTTTCAATTTCTGGATGGAAATTGAGCATGAAATATTGTTTCAATCTAAGGATAGTTTGGAAATGTTTGGGACATGACTCTCAAATTACCGAACTAAATTGAATGATTTTGGTGTCATTGGAAAATTTAGACAATGAGGAACATTTCTCTAGAAGGAAGTTTTAGCAAATTCCTTCAAATTGATGGTTAAAAAAATGTCCTAAAGTAAGCATGTATTAAAATAAAGTTCACGGGCAATTTTGGAAGTTTACTTAAAAAATTAAGTTAGAAGGCTTAAATGGAGGGTCAATTAGGTCATTTTTGCATGCATTAAAGAGGATGAAGGGTGGCTGTCGTTTAGGGAGGTAGAAGTTACGAAAATAAGAAAGAAAAGAGGGAAAGAAGGAAAGAAGAAAAGAGAAAACGAAACAGGAGAAAAGAAAGAAGAAGAAGAATTGAACATCCAAGGGGAAAAGGAGGAGATTTTCGTGGAAAGGAAGAAGATTCACGCTTTCCAAGGTAAGTTCCTTGTCTTTCCATCTTGTTTATTGAAGAAATGGGTTGTTGTGTGTGAATGAAGAAACCCTAGAGAGAGAAAGTAGTTGGAGGAAGAAGATGATGATGAAAGTCATAGGGCTTTTGGGTTTCTAAGCTAGGTTTGGAGTTTTCTAACCTAGATTGATTATGGATGGGTTAGATTAGAGCTTGGTTAGAGTTTATGGTGATTATGGAAATTGGAAATTTTCCAACTAAATTGAAATTCATGAAATTTTGTTGTTGTGTTTAGGAAATCAAGAGTCTATTCAAGGGCAAGAGGAAGGAGGCAATTGATTTTGGATTTCAAGAGTATAAGGTGGGTAAATTATTTATAGTTGTTGTGTGAGATGAGCAAAATGCATGATGTGTGGATTATGTGCTAAATGACTTGTATGAATTGTGGATATTTCATTATGATGTATACCTTTATGATAAAACAATTGAATTGTGTTTATGTCATGTTAGGCATTGGTAATTGCTTGACATTTTGAGATGATTGTTATGCCATTGAATTGAATCATGGCATTTTGAATATGAATGATTGATTTGAGCATGATGATGCTATGCCTTGTATCATGGAATTTTGAATATGAATGATTGATTTGAGCATGATGATGCTATGCCTTGTATTATGGCATTTTGATTAATGAAAAGAAAAAAATCATGAAAATATGAAAATGTGATTATGTGCTTTGTTTGGGCGAGAGAGGAACCGTTCTTTAGTCACGTGCACGTCGACGTAAAGCCTTCTCTCGACTGCCCGCTTGTGGCCCACGAGATCCAAAAATGGACTCGTTCTGTTCACGATGAAAACTTCAGTTTCTCCGTTCTGTTTCACGGAACCCTCGAGCCGTTTGATTGTGCATTTGCATTATGAGTTGTTAAGCTATGTTTTGAATTGGATTGGATGTTATGAATTATGAAATGTGATTGTTGACTTTCATTTGGTAGTGTATGTTATGTGAATGGTTATGCATAAATATGTATGGTTGTTGTGTGGCTCAAAGCCAATGGCTATAGATAGTTTAGCCACTGAGCTGTAAAGCTCAACCCATGTTTCCCTCTCCTCAGGTGCAGGCCAAAAAGATCAGTAAATCCTTGCAAGACATTTGGACCAATTCCGAGAGATGTAGTTTTTGTTTTAAGTTGATAGTTAGACTTTTGGATAGCTTTAGTAGCATATTGAACATTGATCATCTATTGTATTTTTGTAACTTGTGTTGAGACTTTGATGAAAAGCCAATATGTAATTAGAGCTATGTATCAAAGCTTTGTTTGAACTTCATTTTGATTTGGAAATGAAATGAGAACTTGAAAAGTTCCCTTTTGTATGATCATGTGATTTTCAAAGTTTGAGTATGTTGAATGTGTGTTTTTTTCTAATTGTTGAGATTGCTAATAGTTGCTTGTGGTAGAATAGCATGTTTGAGTTGGGAAGCTTATGTGTAATGATTTTGGATATTGAAGTGAAGGTTATGAGCATATTCAGGGATGATGTTGAATGGGAAGTATGAATTTGAGGTTTTGAAGGATGATGTGAGTTGTATATGATATGAGTTTTGAGTTGAGATTTGGAAGTTTGATGCAATTGAATTGGTATTTGAATGGTTATGAAGTTGTTTTGCACTTGAAGGGATGAATTTGGGGAGAGTAGGAATGTATATGGTGTTAGGATGGAGTTTGGAAGCATTGGAGAGGCTTTAGAAGGAGTTTGGACCCCTTTGCCTAGTGTATGTCCGTTAAACGGACATGGAAGTCCGTTTAACGAACCTTCTCGGGTGAAAATGGGGTGTTTGGCCAGTCTATGTCTGTTAAACGGACATCCTCAGGTGAGCTTCAGTAATTTGCGATTTTGACTAGTTTAGAGGCCAAATCTCGCTTTTAGGTCTCTAATACGAGTTGTAGATCTCGATGTCTTCTTTCCAATGATTTAAAAATGAAAGCAATTGGACATTTGTAGATCTCGCCAAGAGAGGTACAAATCGATTTAGGGTTTAACCAAGGTTCATTATTTTAGGCATAACTCCCTCATCTCACCTCCAATTGAGTTGATTCTTGAGCCAATAGATTCCTAAGATATGTATCTTTCTCTCCATAAAAATTTGTATCATTTGGAGTTGATTTGAGAAAGTTTGCATTAAAGTAAGTAAGAGGTCGGTTAGGAGAGCGTGTTTAGGGGATGAGCCCTTTTAGGTTTTTGAAGCATATCTTAAGTTGTATAACTCTGTTTGAGGTGATTCTTGCTTCAAATTAAACAAGAGACTTAGAGCTACGGTTTATATGAAGAAGTCAAGTTGAAATTCCGATTTGAGGGTTTCCAAATTCTGTTCGCAAACCGAAGAATTGAGTTCAAGCATGGTGAGTGTTTTGTATGAGCACACCATTGAGCAAATTGTGAGCAAATTTTTTTGGGATGTAGTGAAAAAATAGTAATGAATATGAATTGATAATGTTTAATAAGGGTTCAATGAAAGAACCTTTCGAGGTAATATCCACGCTCAAGGTTTCATGTTTTCGCAAGAGGGTTAGGTTCCAGAAGCGGGGTCCAACAGTTGTGGTATCGGAGCGCCGGAATTGAGATCTTACATGGGCACATATGTTTAAGTTACACGCAAGAGAGATTGTTAAGAGTTTAAGCTGATAGAAGTTGTTGGAAGAAGAATGATTTGTCAGAAAACAAGAACTTAAGGAAACTTTGTTGATACGTACTTGAATCGATGATGACAAATGAGGGTTAATTGGAGTAACCTTATAAGGTGCTTAGTGCACGTCTTATGATATGATATTTGGAGTGATTGTTGGGCTTCGGAAACGGGGCCTAACATCTTGTGATCTCAAAGCTTAGGCTTCGATTGCTTTGTGGTATGAATTGTCATGTTATGTGATTATTTGTTTGCATTGTGCTTTGATTGACATGCATATCATGCATACATGTAGGAAATAAGATTAGA
>JAOQMR010000006.1:8724376-8735771 GCA_027563865.1 Erythroxylum pelleterianum | reverse complement strand
ATAACAGTTGACATTTTTTAAATTTTGTATTTCTAATCTAATTCTCTTATTACACAAATATCTACAAATATTGTTATGTTCGTATGGCAGACGAGATTTAGTTAATAGGTTTTTATAATACTGACGGATTGAGGATACCGTCGGCACAAAACCAAAATCACAAATTACGACGGAAAACTAACCGTCGGTATATGATGGACATGTTAACGACGGAATACATTTCCGTCGTTAAAATTTCTTGCTCTTACCGACGGTTATTCCGTCCGTAACTTAAACCGACGGAATAGAACCGTCGGTGAAATTGGCATTTTACCGACGATATTATTATCTTATATTCGTCGCAACATAAGAACAACGGATACAATTCCATCGGTGTTCCGTTGACAATATACCGACGGTTTATGACCGTCGGTATATAATAGCATCAGCCGAATTAATGGCATTGAACTTGCCGTCCCTTACCGTCGGTAATGCGAATCGCCGACGGAATATTCCGTCGGCAATAGACGATTTTCTTGTAGTGAAGTATTCTTTTCACTGAGCCTCTTCAGGTCTCTTACAACAAGTATTCTTTTCACTTAGCCTCTTCAGGCTTTTAGCTTTTCTTCTTTCTGAAAGATGTTTCAAGCTTTATTATAGACAATATAGATCTAGAGTTTGGCTCAATGAATACAATGATTTTGTAACTTTCTTAACTTTCAATTCACTCGTGTAACTTTTTAAAATCTCTAACTTTTTCAGTCATCGACTCCGACTCGTATTTATAGCCTTCGTTTTCAACTGCTTCGTGATAACCGCTTCTTTCTTCTTGTTTCTTGATCTTTGAAGAAACAGTTATTCAGTTAAGTTCTGTAACTAACTCAAACTGATTATCCATCTGACGTGGTATTGGACCTTCGTCTTAGTTTTGCTTCTGCTTCGTCTTACTTTCTTTTGTCTTTTTTTTCGGATTCGCTTCGTCTTAGTTTCTCTGCTTCGTCTTATTTTCTCCGCTTCATCTTATTTTCTTCACTTCCGCGCTTTGTCTTAGTTTCTCCGCTTCGTCTTAGTTTCTTTCGTCTCCGCGCTTCGTCTTAGTTTCTTCCGTCTCTGCGCTTCGTCTTAGTTTCTCCGCTTCACAGCTTCGTCTTACTTTCTTCTATTATTATTATTTGGTCTTCATCAAAATTATTAATCGTAAAGTCATTTTGACTTAACACAATTGATACTGCAAATTGCTATTTTGATTGTAAGAACCTCAAGGAGAAGAGAGTCAATGTGCTGAATTGAATTCAACAGGAGAACAAATCTTTCGGGAAACATTTTTTGCGGAGAGGCCATCTGTCACCGCGGCGAAGAGCGAGGAATCTAGGCTGAGCTTCAGGGAAAAGTTCATCGCGGTGAAGATTAATTCTTTCGCCACAACGAAGGATCCAGAAAATGCACAAAACCTTTTGAAAAAAGTACGCCGCTGCGAGCCTTCCTGTCGCCGCGATGAAACGTCGAAAAACCCAAACATATTTGAAAAATTCTCTCACTGTTCTGACCCAGCCCATGACCCAATATTTAAAAACATGCCAAATTAGGTTATGAAAAAGACTTTTCGGAGAAGAGAGAGCCAACACTCCACCATACACTCTCTCGACTTTCATCATTCAACCATTTTTCATGCTTCATTGTCGCTCTTATCAATTTGTTGTTGCTGCCACGGATGCTAAAGGTGTGTTTACAGTTGTGAGTGCTCCCGGAGTGATGCTTGGCTAAGCACCATTTCCTCTTGAAGATGTAGTGATGGCTTGAGTTCATGGGCTTCAAAAAGGGAGTTGTTCATTAGTGTTTGACTACATTGTTATGAATTTTTGAGTTAGGATTTATGCTTTGTAATTGGATTTTCTTGATTAGAGTTTAATCAGGTCTTGAACTATGCATTGTGTTATGGATTGGTCGATGTAGAACATTGAGCTTTAATATATAGAGTTTCATATATGTCTTTTTGGTGATTGTGTTAATCCTCTTTTATCTGCCTAGTTGTGTTTGATATTGAGATTATACTTAATCCAATTTGACCACTTGCATTAATTTGTCCATTACACACCTTAAGATGCATTCAACAAGGTTTTAAGAAATGAAGTTCATTGATTAAAACCTTTGACTTAAAGAGTTCTTTAAGGTTTATCATTCGAAAACTTAGTGAATTTCACTCCCAAAAGATCTGTCTTGAACCATGATAGCCACATCTCGTTTTCAAAAGGATTTTATCATATTTGATCATTGTTTGAGTTTTCACTTTTCATTTCCCAAAAATCGAAAATACCTTTTTTTACATTTTTCTTTCATTTAGTTCAATTTTAATCAATATCCAAACCCCCTTTTTATCAACTTAGTTTGCATTTTTGACAATTAGGCTAGCTTAGATCTTTTGTGCTAGGTTCCGATTCAGTGAGATGACCCGAGGTTGCATCCTATATTGCAATCCTTGGAATTAAATTTTTGATTCAGTTTCCAAGGGAGTAATCTAAAGACTCAACCGAGTAGCCGATCATTTGTTTTATTTAGTTATTTTAATGGCCCAATGGGAGTTTCCAAATATTCTAATTTTTTGATCACATCCTCTATGTAGTTAATGAGACACTATTTGTTCTATAATGACATTAACTGTTTTACAGATATCCTGATTGGCACGGATTTCTATTACAAGGCATCTCTTTTATAAGTCTTACCTAGTGGTATCAAATGTTAGGCTAATTTTAGTGTTTATATTGATATATATAAAATCTTTGAATTTACTTAAGCGCCTCCTTAATATGAAATATTGTGAGACCAATTTTTATTTTTGGAGTATTGTCTTGAGAACCAAACATAATTCTCACATCCTCATCCTCTTTGGAAAAATTCATATTTCTTTATAAAATTACCCTTTAAAAGAATGAGGATATTAATCCTACCAAAGCCACTCATATCTTAGAATGAATCCTGATGACTTAAAGTTAGAACAAGAGGAGTGTGCTATTATACTTCAACAGGGATTAATTAAGCCCTTAAAGTCATATTGGGCCTATCAAACCTTTTTATATGAATAAAAGGGTTGAACAAAGAAGAGGTATCAAGAGGTTGGTCATTGATTTTAAACCTCTTAATACATTCCTTTAAGATGGCCAGTTCCTACTAATAAAGATCAATACTCAAGTCTTATTTCTTAAGGATATAATTTTTTTTCAAAATTTGATTTGAAAGTATGATTTTGGCAACTAGGTATTGATCCAAAGGAAAGGTACAAAACATCTTTTTGTACCTTGAATGCTTAGTACCAATGTACTATTATACCATTTAGACTTAAAGTTGCTCCATCATTATTCCAAAGGGCTATAACCAACCCAAGCCCAAAGACCTTCCAGATTATTTCCAAGAATCACAAGATCCATGGCCCCAGTTTGGACTGATGATGAAGTGAACCATTTCATTAAAGAAATGGAAAAGATAAATGACGACGTATTAGATGAAGATAACATTGGTAGACCCAAAACCTTGTCAGCAACATCTTGTTAAAGATTTCTTCCTATCCCTAAGGAATCTTTATATAAAGTTGTTTGCCTTATTCTTCCTTGCTTTGTCTATAAAAGCAAGGTGTTCCTTTATTTATAATCAAGTTGGAATTTCATCAATAATATGAGTATTTTATATCCTATGACTTCTTTCTAAATTTGCTCTCTTCTGAAAACTTGATTTTTGAATAATGTAGTAATATTCATATGGACAGACAAGTATATTCTGCACTTGCTTCTTTACGAGGATCCTGTGTATTAGAAAATCTTAGACTATAAATCATGTTAGATATTAGAATATTATATGGATGATTAGTTAGTTCAGATCTCTAAGAGCCAAGCCTTAAGAGTTGATGCCCATCGAAGAAAGAAAGAGTTTATATATTGTCTAGAATAACTAGGATCTTGAGCAAAATTATCTTTATGTAATCTCTATTCGATAAATATTTTTTATTATATACTAACAATTTAAAAAATGTTTAAAAGAATTTAAATATAACTTTTTAAATTTTATTTCTTCAAAATTTTATTTAATTTATAAATTTAATTTAATATTTTTTGTATTTTAGTATAAGAACTATGTCGGAAATTTTTAAATATATTATAGTATAATAATCCGGTTGTTGTATACCTTTTTTAACCAATACAAAATTCATAATATACCCAAGCCCCTCGTAATACATGAAGTGATTGATGGTGGCTAGTTTACCCAGGGGGTCTTCTGGCCCCTTCTCCTGACCCTATTCTGGCTCACATGAGTTGATGACTCAGATAAGAGGGGGCCAAAATAAGACCAGGGGAAGGGAGACAGAAGATTTGGGGCCGTTTAGCCACCTACCGAAGAAAGTAAAGGGCAATTGCTAGTCAGCTCCTACGTACTTTCATCTTCTAGTCACTGAATTCACACGATTAACTATCCCCCTTATCTACGTGAAATACATGTGCAAATCTCAATATTATCAAATAAGGTGACCGTATTATAAGCATCCATAATAGGTAATAACAACAAGCTATTAAAGAACCCTTGTTTTTGTACGGAGAAGATGTAAAGTTTCAAAGATAATTGTATTTATTTATAGACACACACACGTCATATCTCCTGTAGTCATATCCACATTTATCCAAATAACAAGAAGAGACCAATTGCAACGGCGGAAAGCCCACGCAGATATGCTGGAGGCCCAAATATTTTGTAAGCCAATGAAACACAAATTAAACTTAATATATTTTAATTAAGAGGAAAGAAAGAAAAGCTGTTCTTCCTACGTCTCGTTCCAGTAATCCAAACTAACAGATTACGCCTCCTCCTCCTCCTCCTCCTCCTCCTCCTCCTCCAATACTCCTCTCTCTGCTTCACATAACAATCCAAAACCCTAATTTTCTCTTCCTCAAACCCTCACCCTATACAACAACATTAACCTTTAGTCTCTCTCACTTGTTCGCTTTCGTTAACACGTACGCACTCTCTTTGTTTGCAACTCCGAACGCACTCTATCAGAGATTGGGATATATTACTACTCCTTGAGCGGTTATCAGTGCGGTTACGATTCATTTTAGTCTCAATCATAGCGTTTTAGGGTTAGTTCTTCCCTAAAATCACTCTCTCTTCCCTGCTCTTGTAGCTATCTGTTTCTGTCCTCGCACTAGAGTTTCCTTGTTCATTGTTCTCAATTTGGAATTTTGTTTGCCCAAACCCTAGGGAATAGGGTTTCTGATCCCAAGATTGTTTTATTTTCCTGAATTCCTGTTGGGTCTGAATTTAGGGTTTTCCATTTTGTTTGAATTGTAACTTTTGATGGGTGCGAACTCTTTTTTAAGAATCTTGGTCGTTGTTTCCTTCTTTCCGTAGATTTTCTTGATTTCGCTGTTGTGTTTATTGAGTGATTGCTAATGGAGTTCTATGAGTGTATTTGTTGTTTAATCTGCAAATCCATCTTTTCATTAAAGATGGGGGAGTAGAGGGAGAGAAAGAGGGACTTGAAGAGTTTATCGTTTGATATCATCTTGTTATTGACATTCCCTTTGTAGTTTTTCTGGGGATTTTGCGCAGGCTTTGATTTCTACCTTAATTGAATCAATTGTAGGGCAATATAAAGCCAAATTTGTCAAATATACGAGAATTCATTTATCAAGTACCCTCTTCTTCGTCTTACTTCTGACTTAGACGGTAATTATAGACTTGTTCGTTGGCTATAGCTGTTGGACTGAGATTGGTTTATTTTAGGGAAAGAAACTTTGGTATAGTGTTAGAAGTTAACAATTGTGTGATTGAGGGGTTTGAAGAAGAAGAAGTTAGGAGAAGTGTTCTGTTCTCCTTTTGAAATCTTATGATGTACAGTGCTCGTACTTATGGAAAAAAGTAAACCAGCTTTTGTTCCGGAATGGTTGAGAAGTTCTGGAAATGTTTTGGGGAGTGGCAATTCAGCCCACCACTATCCGTCGTCTTCTTCTCAAGCTGGTAACTACATTGGATACTAATTTGCATTTGCGGGTTATTATTGAATTGACTTTAGCTTTTATTCCAAGTGGATGATAATTTTGTTTGGATGATAATTTTGTTTCTATTGTTTTGTAGATGTTTCTTCTTCAACACTTCACACTAGAAATAAGAATTCTAAGACTGTAAGTGAGTTTGATTCACCTCGTTCAGCTTTACTTGATCGCACATCTTCTAATTCAAGGAGGAGTTATAGCAATGGGTCTGCAAAGCATGCATACAGTAGTTTTAGTAGAAATCACCGTGATAAAGATCGAGAAAGGGATCGAGAATGGGAAAAAGAGAGGTCTAGCTTTGGAGACTCTTGGGACCGTGATGGTTCTGAGCCTTTGGGAAGCATCTTAACCAATAGGATTGAGAAGGGTACTATGCAACGTACAGTTTCAATGGTGTCCAGGAAGCAAGGTGATAGCTTGTGCCGTCGAGTTGGAGTGGACTTGAAAAATGGGAGCAGTGGAAATTTTGCAAATGGAAATGGATTGATATCTGGTGCTACAGGTAGCGGTAATATTCAGAAGGTAGTTTTTGAAAAGGATTTTCCTTCACTTGGAAGTGAAGAGAAGCAGGGATTGCCGGAGATGCGAAGGGTTTCATCTCCTGGTTTATCTACTGCTGTTCAGAGCTTACCAGTTACTACTTCTTCCTTGATAGGTGGGGAGGGTTGGACATCAGCTTTGGCTGAGGTTCCCGCTGTGATTGGAACCAGTAGTACAGTTTCCTTGCCAAGTTCAAATACTGTTTCTCCATCTGCATCTACTTCTACAGCTACACCTGGAATTCCAGCTGCAATAACTGGTCTAAACATGGCTGAGGCATTGACCCAAGCCCCATTAAAAACTCGTGCTACCCCACAGGTGATTCAACAATACTTGAATTCGGTCTCATATACACATATGCTCTAATGATTGTATCTTAATGAATGGTTAAGCTATTGCTTGTTCTATCTCTTAGCTAGTTGTGTATAACTTTGATCTAAATAAGGTATTTTCTTCTATTTATAGGTATCTGTCCAAATACAAAGGCGTGAGGAATTGGCTATAAAACAATCACGACAGTTGATACCAGTGACACCTTCGATGACCAAAAGTTCGGTGAGGGTCATTTGTTTAATATACATAGGAGTTTTTCCTCTTCCAATTTTTAATGTTTATTCTTCTGTTTTTCTGTGGATAATGCCATCTTTAGTAAAAAAGTGCATCAAACACCAGTAAGACACTGTTCTTTTAACTGTACATACTTTTGCAATTTCAATTCTGATTTCATTTGCTTGAAGTGAGCCACTTACTCAATTCATTGGATGCTACATTTTTTTGAACTTTTCTGCCTGCCTTCTGAATGGATACTTCCAACTTTGAAGGTCATTAATGAATTTGAAGATGTTCATTTCTTTGCCAACGCTGTTTAAAATTGAAGAACTGTGAGTTGCTAATGCTGATTAAAAGCTAATAAAATCTACTTTTTTGTTGCTTGGTAGATGTTATTTTTGTGAAGATTCTTTTATAGCTTCACAGGATATCTTTGATGATTAGCTGGATCTTTTATATGGTATTCATGGGGATATTCTGGAATTGTATGAGTCTTGTGTATATAAAAGTGTGTGTTTTCCTGTTTCTAGTGGTCCTTATTATGTTGCTTGATGCTGTGTATCCCTCTAAATATTCTTACATGGTACTTCATCCATACACTTGTTTGCCAAATGCTTTTGGGTCAAAGCATTTCTCTTTGGCTTATCAGTCATGGACTGAAATTGACCCACACCTGCAATTAGATTGTGATTTTGTTTTCTTCAACTATGGCTCTTGAGATGTCATCAGTTCGACTTCCTACATTCTGTTTTCTTTTGCTTATCAGCTTTCTTTAGCTTATAGGATTTTCTGTTATGTACATTTTTACTAATTATGGTGTCATTTTAAGTGTGCCATCAGTTCCCATTGTGCTGCAGTATAGTGTGGACTTTCTCTGACTGCCAAGTATGATTCTTGTAGCTTCTAAGAGAGCTCAATAACTGTTATAGTGAGTGAGATGGGATAATCGCTCAAAACATTTGGGATGAAGTTTGTATTGTACACTCCCCCAAAAATCCTCGACCAGTTAGGACCTCTGCTCCACATATTTTGGCATTATGGAATGGAACCCTGCAGTTCCACACCCTTAAGATGTGTATATGTTATTGAAAGAGGATACGTTTACTGATACAATGTGCCCATAAATGAGAATTATATTATTAGGAAGCCAGTTGTGGATGAGCTTCGTTCACATGTGGTCTAATTCTTTGCATTATGAGATTAGTTTTGGAGGCAGATTTTAGATTATATTTCCTTATGTGGTTTGTTTGGATGACAAATTTTGAATTGGAATTGAGCTACTCATTAAGTATGGCTGAGGTTGAGTTTGACTTTTGAAAACAAAAGAATGCATCAAAGAAGAAACAAATACTTTTTAACTGGAGTTCGACATCTTTGTTACCACAGTGAGCTATTTTTTCTGTTTGTGTCAAATCTATGCTTTGATTTGTGTCTTTGATGCCTTCTTTGTTTGAGAGTTAGATTGCGATACTGCAATTGAGTTTAATGTGTTCCAAGTGTCCAGTTGAGTTTGAACTTGTGTTTTCATTTATCTTTTGCGAATATCTTGCTGAAAGACATTCCCCTGATTTTCCTTCCAACAGATCTGTTACTATATGTGACTTCTGCCTTTTCTGGAATTCTATCTTAATTTCATCTTTTGTTTCAGGTTCTCATTTCTGACAAATCAAAGCCTAAGACAGTGGTCAGAGCTGGTGACATGAATATAGCTGCTAAGAATATGCAGCAACAACCCACTTCTGGCAGTCAGTCTCTTCTTGTGGGGCATGTTAAACCAGATGTATTGAAGACATCTCATAGCAAACTTTTTGTCCTCAAACCTGGAAGGGAAAATGGTGTTACCCCTTCTGCCAAGGATGTTGCTAGTCCAACAAGCAATGCCACCAGACTGGCAAATGGCCAACTTCCTGCACCTGCAGTTGCAACTGCTCCTCCAAAGAGCCCAAATAATACAAAGCATCCTTCTGGGGATCGCAAGTCAGGTTTGAGTTTGATCTCAGGACTCAATGTGGAAAAGAGGCCTCTTCAAGGTCAGAGCCGTAGTGACTTTTTCAATCATCTAAAGAAGAAAACGTCCGTGAATACATCTTCAATGATCCCACGAATTGTTTCACTTCCCACAAAGGAGAAGTCTTGTGAAGTAGATAAAACTGTAGTTGATTCTCAAGCAAGTCTTCAGGCTATTGAGAATGGTGCTGAGTTGACAAGCAATGGTGCTGACTTTGAGGAGATTCACAGATTTTCTGAAGAAGAAGAGGCTGCTTTTCTCCGTTCTCTTGGATGGGAAGAAAATTCTGGTGAAGATGAGGGCCTTACAGAAGAGGAGATCCGTGCATTCCTTCAGAAGGTGAGTGCATTTGTATTTTTTTGTTTCATTTTGATTGGATGACTGCTGAACTTTTCTTTCTAATTTCTTTTTTGGGGGTCAGGAGGGTACTTTAAGGCTCTCCGTGCAGATTTAGCTATTGTGCTTCTCTCAATCTTTTTGTTTTTCTTTGAGGTATTAACATGTTGCCTTCTCTGTTTTGCAGCACTTGTCATCTGCAAAGTTGAAAACATGCCCAGGAGTGCAACAAAAGCTGCTGGAATGTCATTCAACAAGTTCTGGTGGAGTATCTTCCAAGTTGAGCTCTGGTGATTCTGGATCTGGCATTTGATCCTCTTTTAGCTCACAGCTAGTAGATTGAAGTGATTTTTCCTTTCAGGCAGATGGTTAATTTTCTTTTCTTTTTGGGAAAAGCTGATATGATGCGTAACAAAAGGGAGCTGTTGGATTAATTAGGTTGGAAGTCTGCATCTGCAAATAGGGAAATAAGTTATAGGTGCCTTAATCCATACCTGTTCCGTGGAGGCGAATTTTCAGAGTTGGTTGGTCGGGACAGGCTTAGGGTAGGGGCTATTTTGTCTGCAATGGAAGGTGCAGGGGATATTGCATCTTTTGGGGTTGTTTTGGTCCTTTTTTTGTTTGTTCTTTTTTTCCCCCCTTCTTCAAGAGGGCTTGATTCTACAAGAAAAAAAATGTTTATCATGTTTTTGGTCGGTTTTTACGGGGAAAAATGAAAGGAAATCAATAGTTTTCTTTTTCAGTTTATTTTCTCTCTGTGGGCTCTCCTTTTTTGGTCAAGCACCTGTTCGTGTTTCATATTCTAGTCAGATCTCAAGTTTCGTCCAATGTGTCTTTTCTATGCAAATGAAATCACCACTTTTGCTGTTCCAACCTATTTTATCTACACATATCTATGGATCTTATGTAAATATGAGGGGACTCGTATAATTACGAGGATGAAATGAGTTGATTAAGATTGGAACAACAAAAGTGGAATAGGTTATTTGCTCCCTTTCTCTAACGTCTACCCTGATATTCAAAATTTCGACTTTGAAGTTTTAGATATTGCTGATTACCATCTAAAGGGACCTTTCCGTGTGACCGATTTACTGAACGTCAGTGATTGAATATTGTTTTGTCGGTACGATAGCAAATTTTGACTATGAAATATTAGGTATTGCTGATTACCATCTAACGGGACATTTCCATATAGCCAATTTATCGGGCATCTGATCACCTGTTCCGAAGCTGCTGTTCCCTTATTAAAACGTCGACGCAGCAATTAAAATTTAAAACAAACCCGATGGTCCTCATTCTTTTAATTCATTCTTCGCGCATCACTTCTTTGTTCTTGCGCCTATCTTCTTAACTCGTTCTTGCGCCTATCTTCTTAGTGTTTCTCTATATCATAAAGTGAAGTATTCATTTTCAATAATTTTCAATTTTATTTTTGGGTTTTTCCTCAGGATCAAACCTAACAATTCTATGGCGGGTGTATCTTTATCTTGTCGTCAGTTAAATTTTGAAGATAGTAATGAAGTTAGCAGAAGTGTAGGTGAAGATAACCTAATAGCTGTCATGAGCTTAAACAGTAATCAAGATTTGCAAGCTACCGGCTCATTTGCATCAAAAGAATTAATACCAAAAATTGGAATGGAATTTGAGACAAAAGAACATGCTTACCAATTCTATTTGGCCTATGCTAAAGAAGTCGGGTTTGGGATAAGGAGAAGCAGAAACCATAAAGATAAATCTGGAAATTTCATTGACAGATTGTTTTGTTGTAGTGCTGAAAGTGCATCATGGTATAGGTACAAGAAGGTGGATATATCACAAGAAGAAGACGGTAAGAGTTAAGAGGTTTTTGACACCTCAAAAAATGCTACTCAGTAGTTAGCTAGTTGTTCCACCATGAATTGGCTTTACAGGGTTTGCACTGTTACTCCTTTTGGTCTAATAAGACATT
>JAOQMR010000006.1:8663147-8674994 GCA_027563865.1 Erythroxylum pelleterianum | reverse complement strand
AAGGAATCGTTAATCATTCTTCGTTTAAATAATAATCTCAGTTTGTCACCTCAAAGAAGGAGAAGAACATGAAATAAAAATCAGTTTAAATAATAATCATTCTTTAGCGTGAACTGTTCACGCTACAGTTCACGCTATTCTCAGTTCAGCGTGAACTGTTCAGCCCATTTCTCAGGCAAAATCTGAAGTTAAATTGGTTATCAGTAGTCGTGGGAGGGAAAACACAAATGAGAAAAAAAAAACCCAAACAAATTACCCAGATGCAATTCATCGGAAATACCCAGATAAAACAGTTCACGCTATTCTCAGTTCAGTGTGAACTGTTCAGCCCATTTCTCAGGCAAAATCTGAAGTTAAATTGGTTATCAGTAGTCGTGGGAGGGAAAACACAAATGAGAAAAAAACCCAAACAAATTACCCAGATGCAATTCATCGGAAATACCCAGATAAAACACCCCTCATTCAATCGAAACCCATTACCCAATCGAAACAATACAAATAACTTACCTACAATCTGGTGGTAGAACGCTGGAATGTCAAGAAGAGGAAGAACTTTCGCGGAGAAGAGGAAGAACTTTCGAAGAGAGGCTCCAAGATATTTCAGCTGTTGAAGAAGAAAAACAAGTTTCGGGAGGAGGCTTGTGTGTAAGAAGGATAGGTTTGTAAAAAGGAACAAGCTTAGATGCAGAAGAAAGATTACGGATTCGTCGATTAAGTAAAGATAGGTTTTAGTCGGGTTTAGCTATTCTTTCTTTCTTTCTTTTTTTTGGTTACAAGTTTAGCTATTCTTTAAAATCTCAGAATATGTATTGACATAGAATCCGTATTTTGTGTTTACTTTAAACCAAACACGGGTTTAATAATTACCGAGGAATATGGTAGGAATAGAATTCCTATTCCCTCCTACCAGGTTGTTAATGTGTATTTCTTCTCCCTTACTTATTTAGCCTAAATATTTCCTTATTTTAAATATTTTCTTATAATAACATGTTTATTTTATAATTTACTTATCTTCTTTCTTGTTTGCATATTTATTTACTTATTTTATCTTTTTAATTCTTTATCTTAACCTTTATTTATTATCTTGTTTATTTTATTACTTATTTTTATATTCTTTTATGTATAATGTTATTTTTTATGTTTAATTATTATTACTTACTATTTTAATATGTATCTTGTTATTATTATTATTAAAAAATAACACAGAGTTCATGTTATTCTATCATTAACAAATTATCTTGTAATTAAGGATAAAACTGCGTATTTGTCATTGTTATATTTATCTCGTAGACTTTATCATACATGAATATGTACAAGACAAAAAAATATCATTAAATAATTATGTCATTAAAATTCAACCAACTGATTTTGTTGTAAGGCATAAACCAACAAACATATGTTGGTGATAATTCTTGGCCACTAATATCAAAACTTTTAACAAATCAACTCCTACTCGACATCTTTGCATGATAGTAGATTTGAATTTTATAGTTTTCCTGGCACCAACTGGAAAAGTTTATTGCAGTCGGGGCTTCAAGCAACCACGTCAGTAACTGTATTGACAATATAGTATATTCCAAAGAAGATTATCAGCACATCCAATAAATGGAACCGTCTTTTAGGTCTATGGTACAATTTTGTATACTTGTATACAATCACAGGTTAATCGTACAGATGAATAGAAATGCCAGAGAAAGTTAAGTACAAAAAGAACAGTCATTCTTAATCAAGAATGTAATCAGTAAATATTCAAATAGATTCTCGTACTGTTTATGTTTAAAGAGGAAACGGCAGCATTCTGGATCTACCTTGGCTGCATATGGCTGCTCTGAAGCTTAATCACCATATAATTTCTAAGAGGGGCATTGCAATACAAATGATAATTCCCTCTTGTTCTACGATTGTACCTATGATCTTTGGCAGAAGGATGGCACATTCTCGTTGACAACTAAATATGAATGAATGCATTTTCCATTCAAAAGCGAAACAAGAGGCTTTGTTCACAATACCTGAATCACAAATGTTAATGCTGCAGAACGTGCTCCTCTGCACTCATCGATTGTGTTCTTCCTTCCTCTTGAGGTACCATTGTCTCATCCTGCACAAGCTTGGTTTCATATTCATGAGAAACTGTACTAGAACTATTTATCGTGCCTATCTGTTTTTGTAACTCATCATTCTGTTCTACTGCAGTATCATGTTCCTGTACAGGTTGTACATGAGCTTGATAACTAGATGGGGGAAGAGATGGAGTGGCAACACCAAGCCCTTTGGAAAGACAGACATACTTGAAAACTACCTGTTTGTAGTTATTCAATAGGTCTTCCACATCACTGACTGTTAGATCACCAACATTGGCAAACAAGTACGGGAATTCTCGAAAGACTCGGCTAACTGAATCTTCCTTCAAAAGCTTAGCTGCTCCTCTATTCTCCATATCTGATAGGGATGGAATCTTCATGATTAATGATTCATCTTTTGCATATACATCATTACTTCCATATTTTGTTTCAGAAACTTCTGTTTGAATTGCAGTGTCCCTTTCCTTAGATTTAGATTCTGCTTCGGGATTGTTTCCAGAATTTTGATTAGATCGACTAGATTGACTATCTGAATCAGATGAAAGGCCAAATAGAAGAGCTCGAGCAAACTCCATGTTCTTTTCATATTCACTTTCCTCCATAGAAAGCAATTTTGCATCGATGTTTGAGATGAAAGACTCTGCAGAGAGCATGTTTGTGAAAAAGTATGCTTGTTCTCCAACTAATCGGGAATGGCGCCTGTACCGTTGTACGTACAACAAATTCGAGTGGAGTTGAGGAGGGTTTGCCTGCATAATATATGTTGGATCAAGCCGAAGTGCTGTCGTTACAAAATGGTGCAACTTTGTACTTATTAAGCCCTTCAATTACAATAGGCTGAAAGTCCACATAAATGACCATGTTACTCAAAGGTAAGAAATGACTCCATAAGATTGCCAAAACCATGTAGAGGATGTGAGATTACACTAGTTTTGAACTCAGAGTCTTTTTATTAACTAGTGTATGAAAGAAAACAAGGTTGACTCAATTACATAGATGGTATTATACTATCATGCAAACAAGGAGTTAGCGAGATATTGAAGTTTCCAAATATACAAAGATTCGTAAAATGAATGCAAACTCAGTATGCATCTTGGGTTGTAATACAAATCCTCTGAAATGGGAATTGTATCGCACTATTTCTTCAAATGTAAATGCTCAACAAGGTCAATAACAAGGCTAGAGAAGGAATACAAGTGATTGTGCTTGAAAAGGTATTTTAATGAAGTGCTGTCGTTGCAAAGCAACAGATACAATAACATTATCAAGTAACTAGAAAGAAAAAGATGACAGGTTTACCTTTATAGTAACAAATATCAGAACAGGAAGAAATTCATCCGCTCCAGGAGGATTGTCCTTTGAAGCAACGGAAGCATTAAACAACAAATTATTTATGACCTTGCAACAGTTGAGAATACAAACTAGCTTGTCTCTCGGTGCTTTGTACATATTGATCTTCTGCAGCTCTTTTTGGGCAAGCTGCCAAAAAAGACATGAAGATATATGGTAAGACAATAAATGCCTACACTCTTAAGCTATCATTTATAGTTGCCACCAATAGCCACGGTAGAAGTTCAACTTTCCTTTTGCTTCTCCCTACTGAGGCATCTCCTTTATTAAACATAATAATGTCGTTCCTAAAAACTGACAAGTATTCTCTTAAGAAGTGAAATCAATAAAAGGTGTATTAAGATCAAGGTCTCAGGCATATTTCAAACAGTTGGATTTCTGGTGGTTGAACACGTTCAATCCTAGAAAATACAAGATAAACTATTAATTAATAATATGACTAAAAAATGCAATTCTGAAGAAAATATAAACTTTCAGGGTGAAACATAATCTACAGATAATGGTAACTTCCCAAACATATGTTCCAGTTCATACAAGATGAACAAAGTATATGAATTGACAATAAAGCATGTTTAAGAGCTGCATTGGTCCAGATTACAGCATGCAGGAAGAAGTATTCCCAACACCACTTTAAGATCATCTTTAGTAATGGAATTTCTCAACTTACTAGCCATGAAGATTCATTCTGAAAGTTTGGCTTGATATCCAAATTTTCTGGCCGAACAAACTGTTGAATTAAAGACATCTTCTCAGAAAGTTGCTCATCAACTCTTACATCATCTGGAAGTGAAGCAAATACACGGGTAAATAACTTTGTCATTACATACTTCTCCAGTCCCTGTACATGAAAGAAAGTGCAGATGTAACATCAGCATTAATAACCATTATGGAGCATTAACAGCACATGTAATTACTCTTTCAGTACAGTCTTAAATAAAGTTTCCATCACCCATTTTTGGTATCCTTTTATACAGGTGCAAATGGTCGAGTGTGCAAAGTTGACCTAATATCCAAATAAAAGTCCACAAAAATGGAGATGGTCCAACGTTTGGGACATCAAAAGGGTAAAAGTTGAAGAGCGCACAAATATTCTTCTGAGGCTGTTGGCGGTAACCAGTCAGAAGTCACATTACTTCGTTATCAATTGATTATTCCGTCAATTTAATGACTGTAACATTTTCACTTGCAGAAAACAGCAGTGAAAACTTTATAATGAATAACTGTTCATGACAACTGAATACATATTGTTATTAGCCTGATTAGCACAGAATTTAAGCCAACGCTGTTGCATGATCCAATTAAAAAAAGGTTTGGACTAATATAGCTCAAAAGTTCACAACATAATTCTTCAGATGGACTTAACTTTTCCAGCCTCCTCCTATCCACTGGTAATGATGGTATTCAAATGCTATAAGTAATGAAACTCCAAGTCATCATCATCATCTTATGATAGAATAATAGGACTATAATCACTCACTTCACCAGCACTATCGAGCTCCTCCTCTGAGCAACCAGCCCAAAGGGGATGGGCTCTGAAAGCCATTTCCATCTTGGCAAGGAACTCTTGTACCTGAGCACTGTCCCTTTCTGGATCAGGAGCATTATTTGAGAATGACACGATGAAGCTGCAATGAAGAGCATGCCAACATTAAAAAACTAGCAGAATAATGTCATATTCATCCAAAAACAAAAGGTTCTTCTCCTTTTAACATAGATTTGCAAAATTATGAAATTAACAAAGGATAAGATGATAACTTTACACCTTTAATTTTGTCCCTCTTGTCTTACAGTTTTACCAAAGATCCCAAATACAAAAACTTTGAAAATGGTACTCTTTAAGTGAATTCAACAAGTACTTCATGAGAAGTAAACATCTGTTCTTTTTTGTTGCTAAATATACAGTTAAGCCTATTTGAGTTCTCTATCAGTTAAATCATCTCCCACTAATCTGCTACAACAATGACCTCACAATAAAAATCTAAATATAGCGTGACTGAAGTAAGGCAATAATAAGCCGATTACACGAACTGAAAGTGACATCGAATTAAGTTCCAAAACTAGTGGGACATTCTAGGCGATTGCCTGAACTCAAGGTCCGCATCATTGATCTCTTGATTTCATTCCAAAATCAAAAAGAAAGAAACAGACAGAGAGCGACCTCTTAATAGATTTCACGAAATCGGAAGCTGAAGGTTGACGCATGCGTTCGAGGAAGTCGTGAAGCCCCAGGAACACGTCGGCGTTCTCCATAATGCGACCCACGACGAAATCTCTCTCTTCCTGAAACTGTTTCTCGGGAGAGCCCAGATACCAAAAGAACAAGTAAAAATAACATAATGGGTTAACTCCATAAAAAAAATTCTAAATTTTTGTAAATTTTTTAATGTTAATACGAAATATAAAAACATAGCAATAAAATATTTAAATTTTATTTTTTTAATTAGAGTTCAAACTTCAAAAATTAACAATAAAACACTCAAACTTTCAATTTTTTTTAATTTAACCTGGTGTTAGTGTTTTTGTTAAGTTTTAAAATGACTTATATAAGATTACGTAGTCTTGATGACCTTATTAATACAGTACGCTATAATACGAGAGTAGTTTGGAGCTTCAGAAGAACAAAAGAAAACATCATGTTAGAATTGAAGAAAATTGAAAGTTTAAACATTTTATTACCATTTTTTGAAGTTTGGGTTAAAATTGAAAAAAATTGAAAATTTGAGCATTTTATTGTTACTTTTTAAAGTTCAGGCTATAATGACGAAAGTTTGGGTTTTTTTTTGGCAGCTAACCCTACATAATTAGTGTTGTTTATGTTTTTTTTCTTCCAGACATGTTACTTTTAGAAAATAATATAAGGTTAATCACCAAAACAACTCAAACTTTTGTCAATTTTTTAATTATAACCTGAACTTTAAAATGTAGCAATAAAAGTTTAAATTTTCAATTTTTTTAATTTTAGCCTGAACTTCAAAAAGTAGCAATAAAATACTCAAACTTTCAATTTTTTTCAATTTTAGCCTGACGTTAGTGTTTCCGTTAAGTTTGTTGGCGTGACTTGCTGTGTGTTTCAAAAACCTTAACTTTTAATACATATTAGTCAAAATTAACACAACAAATGAAGATTAGAAATGACGTTATTTAGTTACATAATTAAAACGACATTGTTATTTAAAAATGACTTAAATCAGATTGCGCAGCCCTGACAATCGTACGCTTTGATTTCAATTTTTCCTTTGTTTTCAGTTTATTCTCTTAATGCCCTCACCCTTCGATTTTCATATTACGTAGCCCCGATGCCATCGCAATAAGAGCATCTTGAGAACGAAATAAAAACGAAGAGCTTACTAGTACAGTACGCCATAATGCGAGAGTTATTTAGGGTGTCGGAAGAATAAACAAAAAACAAATAGTTGAGGGCATTAGGAGAACAACAGATAATGACCGGCTAGAATTGAAGAAAATTGAAAGTTTATGTTATAGCCACTTTTTCAAGTTTTGATTAAAATTGAAAAAATTGAAAGTTTGAGCATTTTATTGCTACTTCTAAAGTTCGAGTTATAATTGAAAAATTAATAAAAGTTTGGGCTTTTTTTATACAATAATATATATATTTATATATAAAGAAAGAGATGAAATGTTATGAATA
This sequence comes from Erythroxylum pelleterianum, assembly GCA_027563865.1. Taxonomy (NCBI): domain Eukaryota; kingdom Viridiplantae; phylum Streptophyta; class Magnoliopsida; order Malpighiales; family Erythroxylaceae; genus Erythroxylum; species Erythroxylum pelleterianum. The sequence goes on along the minus strand of JAOQMR010000006.1, from coordinate 8,667,914 downwards.
TTATACCGTTATTACTATCGATACTTAATTTAGTTATGGTACAATATTATATCGGTATCGATCAATACTAAATTTTTTTATAATTTTTTAAATTTATAAAATAGTCCCTTTTTTTTAAATTGCAAAATAGTCCTTCAATATATAATATTGTATAATTTATAATTTTACATCAACCTCATCTTCAAAATCATAATTAATAAAATTTAAAATAATAACAATTTATTTATTTTTATTAATATTATTTTTCACGTATTTCACATATAAATAATAACCACAATTAATATGAAAAACGATCATTTAATAATCACACAGATATAAAATTAAAAACAACATAAAGTGTTTAAAATATTACAATTTCATCATATAATAAATTATAATTACATCAAATAAAAAATAATATCCATTACTCTCTAACAATTATAATTTACGACAAAAGTTCGTATCAAAGAACCTGCTAGAAGTAAAACATGAAGCAAAAATATTTACAATTATATTGCATATATAGAATTTAATATATACATCAAATATAAGTGAAATTAAGAGGGAAAAAAAACAAAAATCTGAAACTTTATTGAATTGAATACTCACTCAAATTGCATTAACTCCAATTCTCATGGGATACAAAATCTTCATCAATAAGAGGAGTCTCATCATCATAATTATTCAAATTCATTGCATCAATGACATGTCAATACTTTTTCATCTAAGATTATTTTGTAAGTTACACTCATCCATCAAACTTAGTTACTCATAAACCCAATCCACCAAAAGATTTATATGATCAATGTAAATTACATCTACAAAATTACTTGTTTTATTAAGAGTCATAGTAAACAATAAAATTAAATTATTAAAAAAGTATACCTTTCCTAAAACTTTAAATTGTATCGAACAAGACCAAGTCATTCAATCTTTTGTGCCCCAATCTACTCCTTTTCTTGGAATAGATAAATTCACATATGCTTCAATTCCTTTCACAACATGTTGCACTCACACATTGACTTAGAATTTGAATTGCAAACTTTTGTAATTCTAGAACATTACTTCCGAATTGGCGTCACCTAGCAACTATAAGGCAACAAAGTAGTATTGTAAAAAAAATAAAGTGATAATTAATTTTTAACTGGTAACAAAAGTAAAAGAAAATATCTGTATTAAGGTTTTCTCTTTGACAAATAACAATTGGCATCCCAAAATTCCCAGAAGCATTATTATAAATCTCCAATTTTGAGCTTAGGAGATCTTGCATCATCTCATGAGCAACAACTGTCATTATAATTAATAGTATTCCTTAATTAACTTCAGCTTTCTTTGTAAAACTTGATCTGAAATAGACGTTAGGATTCAAAAATGCCCTAATTGTGACAATAAAGAGTAAAGTTGCATTTTCGTCTCTCATTGATGATTGCAAGTTAAGGTTTGTACAAAGAAGACCTATTTTTTATATTGATCTTCATTGCTTCATTTGCCCTCTCTATGACATCATAAAATAACTCATTGCTTTCTCATTACTATCAACCAAACGAAGTAATCTCACTAAAGGCTTACAAAATTGGATGACAAATTAACATTGAGACAAAAATTCATTATCTTGAAGTATAATTCTAAAGACCTTCAATCTAACTTTAGACATAGCATACTAAGAAGCAACCTACTTATCACTTATAAACTTTTGTCTTAACTCTTTCTTCATCATAATAAAACAAGTAAGTGATAAAAAATTTGTTGCAAAATCTTGTAATAGCAAGCTGACACTAATTCTTACATTTCTCAAATTCAAGACCTATGTACGATTGTAGATGAACTTGGTCACCTTTTTTGTTTTTTTTTTCAGTATTATCAATAATAGGAAAATATGGTTAATTACAAAAAAACTCAAACTTTGTTTAATTGTGCAATTATATCTCAAAATTCAAAAAATGGCAATTAAATGTTCAAGCTTTCAATTTTTTTCAATTCTAACCCGACGATAGTGTCTCCATTTATTTGTTGACATGGCTTGCCATATGTTAATACATGTTAGCCAAAATTAACACAAGTAATAAAGATTAATGAAACGACGTTGTTTAATCGCATAACTAAAACAACATCGTTTAAAGAAAATGACACAGTTTAATCCCTAAATCAATTTACACAGCCCCGAGATCCTCACCTTTCATTTCCAGTTTGTTCTTCCAATGCCCTCACCATTCTTTTTCCTTCACCCTTCATTTTTAGTCTGTTCCCTTCGTTATCAGTTTATTCTCTTGACCCTTCGCCCTTCATTTTCAATTTGTTTTCTCGATGCCCTCACCATTCGTTTTTCCTTCACTTTCAGTTTGTTCTCCCAGAGCCCTCATCATTCTCTTTCCTATATCTTAGGTTGAGTAAACTGATTTAGGAATTAAATTGCATCATTTTTCAGGACAAATTCATTTTAGTTATGTAATTAAACGACATCGTTTCATTAATCTTCATTACTTATGTTAATTTTGGCTAATGTGTATTAATAGTTAGGATTTTTGGAACATGTGGCAAACCACGTTAGCAAAGTTAACGAGGACATTAAAATTGAGCCAAAATTGAAAAAATTGAAAGTTTGAGCATTTAATTGTCACGTTTTGAAGTTTGGACTATAATTGTAAACTTGAGCAAAGTTTTATTTTTTGTAATTAACCCAAGAAAATACCTAGCATCTCCTATATTTTCCAACATTAAATCAATGCAATGTGTAGCATAAGGAATCCAAGAAAACAATTATACTTGCTTTATAATCTTCTTTTTGTAGCTTTATAAGCGGAATCATTGTTAGTAATAAGCTGAACAATATTTTCTAGCTTAACTTCATCAAATATTTCAAACAGAGTGTCAACATTCTTGGCAAGGCTAGATGCATCAATAGACTTCAAAAACATTGTTCCCTTTGCAGAAACCAAAAAATTAATAATAACCTAATGTCTTCTATTTTTCCAACCATCACACATGATTGAACACCCAAAAGTAGCCCAAGTCATTTTTCTTTCATCCAAAAACTTTTTATTGAATAAATAAAACTACTCATAAGTTTATCTTTGTAGTCATCAATTGATGTAGCTTTGTATTATGGACCGTAAAAAGCAATAACATCTACCATAGGCTAATAATAATAAGAAGACTGGGAAGTATTGAATGTTATAATTGAACCATATTACCATCTAGTCATTGTCATATCCACTTTATGAGCCATTTCTTTAGATTGTAAGGCAATACGAATTGAAGGCTGAGCTCCATGGGTTGTTTATGGTGCAAAAAAATTAGATACTTGTCTTCCTTTTTCCTAAAATCAAGTGCAATATTCTCTTCTTGCTGGGTAGGAATACTACCACTTTCAACATTCCCACTATCATCCTAAGCATCAATAAAGGAACTTTCATCACCAATTTCGTAATTCGTAATTCAATATTTGTCTTCTATCTTTCTAATGTTGATACTCTTCAAGCAAAGTCTTCATTTATCATTTCACATCATGACTCACTTTTTTACAAGGCTCCACATTATCTTGGACCTTAAATAAATGCTTCTTTAATTTGGTAATTCCTCTAGCTTTCAAATGCTTATTACAAAACAAATAAATAGTATGATTCTTTATTCCAGGAAACAATTTAGCATAAGCCTAAGTTAGATCATTAAATCTTCCTAAAGTGGTTGAATTATCAGGAATATTGAATTTCCTTCCATTTATCTATAAAAATAAATGACGACGTGTCAAAACTAAAATTAATAAATTCACATAATATTTTCTATTATGTATTTAACTACCTATAATATAAGATAATAAATGCGTATTTGCTACTCATAAGATAAGATTAATATTCGTAATTTTATTTCTAAAAAATAATAAACAATATAAAATGCAAACATTTAATTTTCTTAACTTAATTACATATATTAAATGATTTAATTATATATTAAATCTTATATTTGAATGATTAATCATATGTCAAATACTTTTTATATACAAACAATAATTAGTAAATTGTATGTTTCATATAAATTAATTAACAATTTAATAACTTAATGCATTAATTTTGATCTCATTTTTATGATCATTAAAATAACAAATAATATGATGTATCCTTGAATTATACATAATTCATAAATCACAATACTTAAATATTCTTCCATAATTTATACATAATATTATTTTGATCTCATTTCTTTGTAAATTCACAATGCCTAAATGTTATTGAAATTGAACCAACTTACACAAACAATTCTAACTTTCAAACCCAAATTGGCCAATGCATATTTTATAAACCATTCACCAAAAACATATTAAACTAACAAAAACACAGTGCAGTTGCAATTCATAGTAGAAATCAATAACTTAAAACATAAAAATTAGAAATTACAATTAGGGTTGGGTTAAGTCGAGTTAGGTCAGGTCAGGTCGGGTCTAGATCTGGAAAATGGTAATCCTGATTTCTATAATTTGTCTAGGCATGTAGCAGAAAATGGCAATGGTGGATCGGAACAACGACGAATAGCGATGGTGGAGTGGTGTAGACAGCTGTGACGGTCAAATATATTGGTATCATAAAGTTTAAAATCTTTAGGGAATGAAATGCAACAAAAAAACAAAAAAACAAAAGAAACCATACAGATACCACTCTTATTTCTAGTCTCTCTCTCTCTCTCTCCTTTCTACCCATTTTCATCGTTCATTCTCTGTCCCTTCCACTTATGCCTTAAAATTTAAAGGGTCAAATGATCTACCAAAATTACCCCTCTCTTTCATTTTAGCCAAAA
>JAOQMR010000006.1:8644722-8655444 GCA_027563865.1 Erythroxylum pelleterianum | reverse complement strand
GATTATTAATAGAATGAAATATACTGTAATATTATTCAATTGTATAAAAGAAAAGTTTATAATAAAATGAAATGGAACAAAATTATATTTCATTTTATTCTAAATAATAAAAATAAATTAAATTTTAAAATAAAATATAAAATAATAAATAATATTTTACTATATTATATTATAAATTATTCTATCTTTCGATCAAACGTAGTCTTAAAATTAAAATCAATGGGAGTTTGAATGGAATAGCCACGCTCCAAAATTTACACGAGGGGGTGAAATGTCAAGCAAAAGGTTCGAGTTCAACGACTTACCTACTGCCATTTCCTTCCATAAAATAAACGAGACTTTGCGGAGGCCAAGCCTTTCGGTTGTTTCGATGAGCCATCAAATTTGAAGAGATAGAGAGAGAGAGTGTGTGTTCAGGAGGCGAGCAATAGGATTAGAGTTAGCATCCCACACACACAGACGCAAAACAAAACAACCAGCTTTTGGATTCTATCATCTGTCCATGGCTGTTTCTCTCTGTAACCACTCTTTGCTAGCTCCTCCTCATCCTTTGTGTATCTCTTTAAAACCCTCCAAAACCCTAAATATTATTAACACCCCTTCCTCTATAAGTATAACTCTTGGTTCTTTCCATTTTAAGCCTTCTCTCTCCAGACCCACCTTTGGATTTTCTTCTCCCGTCATCAGCACCAACAAGTTCAGCAATTCGCTTTCTTTTAAGGCTTATGTTTCACCCTCTCCCTCCGTATGTATCCTTCTTCTTCTTTAATTTTTAATTTCTTGACTTCTTTTGGTTAACGCGTTTTTAATTTCTTGACTTCTTCTCTATTTCCGTTGCTTTATATTAATGTTTTATCGTTGGATGTGTGTAAGCTAATAGTTGTGATTCATTGGAGTTGTGCTGCCAATTTTCAAAATTGACCGTTTTAGCTGGTAACTTTCCTGATCTCTTTGGAGCCATTGCATGTTATAGCTGTGACAGATCTAATAAACAAAGTCTACGAAGGGTTATACGTTTTGTCAATTCTTGACACATGAGGTTAACTATGGGTTAGGTCATGTCATTGTTTGGACATTATCACCTCTGGGCTGCTGTAATTTTGGAGTAGTTTATGGACATTTGGAGCATGCAAACGCAAAACAAGTGAAACAAAGTCATGTTTAGACTTCTAAAATTTCCCAACCCAATGTTTATCTTGTTACTCAAATGTGTTAATTTAGGCTTCAACTGACGCATTTTTTGTAGTTTTATCAGTTAAGGAGTTTGCAGTTTTTCTTTCTGTTAATAAGAAAGGAGCATATATCAGGTTTTTAAAATTGGTTTGTTGGATGCCATGTCCTTTGTATGTTGAGGTACACACTTTTCTGGATCTCCCATCCATCATTCCTAATAGTTCCGCACGTTTTATTTCCATCTGCCTTAGTAGAACAGCATGTTTTGGTTATAATGTGACTATGTGCTCTGTTGACTATTGTACATAGTCTGGCATGGACAGACTGAATTATGATTGAATCTGTATAACGTTTGTTCAATTATTTTCATGCACATTTCATCGATTAAGAAGGTTTGGCATCATTGGTTTTTTAGTTTCTCTAGAAGACCATGTGACATTAACTTTGAACTAAATGCTGAAAGCTGCAATTGAATGATAGAATGCCTTTCTTTTTGTGCTAATCCACCTTATGTTTGATACTTTTTGTGAAGAAAAGGTGACTTCATTCCGTGTGTTTTTACTTTGTAGATTTGACATTTTCGTCAGCAGAAGTTTCACTCTTCCTAACTTTTAGTTTTTCCTTTAACTTGTCTCCTCATCAATTCAGACAAATGACAGAGATGAGAATCAGCTTAATGAAGTGAATGAATTTGAAGACGAAACAGATCAGGAAAATGCATCTAGCTTGATAAGCCTCTTGAGAATTTACAAAGAGGCTATCCTTATTGGGGACAAGAAGACTATAGCAGACGTGGAGGCTAAGATAAGTGGTATAGAAAATGAAAATAATATATTAGTGCAGAAAGTTTCAACCCTATCAGCAGAGATAACTTCAGGAAAAGAAAAATATATACGCCTGCAGGCAGATTTTGATAATTTTAGGAAAAGGTCAGAGAAGGAGAGAATTAACATCAGGAGTGATGCTCAGGGTGAAGTAATTGAGAGCCTTTTGCCCATGGTTGACAACTTTGAAAGAGCTAAGGATCAAATAAAACCTGAAACAGAGATGGAAAAGAAGATTGACACTAGTTACCAGGGTATCTACAAGCAATTTGTAGAAATCATGAGAAGCTTGCGTGTGGCTGTTGTAGCAACAGTGGGAAAGCCTTTTGATCCCTTGGTGAGTGACTACTCTGGAACTTATTCAGATGGTCTGCTTAGTCCTTTATTCACGGTTCTTGTTTCTGCATGCTGATTATCTGCCCCCAGTAAGGGCTTGTACACATAGGATTTAACAGGAAGGACATACATACACGGAGTCACAAAAACATGCTTGCACAACACTTTTTTTTTTCTTTTATTGTTAGAAATGCAGTAATTCCAAATCTAAGTAAACATTGAATGAAGAATTCCAGCAATTTGTATATGGAGGACTTTGATGGACATGTAATAGCTTGCTGCGGGTGGTCTTTTGCATGGTTGGATAGGGCCAGCTTAGAAACTGCAATTAACTTCTCAGTCTGTATTATTTGGAGTTAAAGAATAAGTTTTAGGGATTTTATCATAAAGGTTTTAAGTCGAATATACAAATTCAAGTTTATGCGGGCACATACATATAGAAATATAGCCTTTCTGTATTCTTATATTATATGTCTAAAGTATTTAATTGGCATAATATCCTGCTGTAGCTGCATGAAGCTATAGCACGAGAAGAGTCTCAGGAGTACAAGGAAGGGATTATAACTCAAGAATTTCGGAGAGGCTTTCTCCTTGGAGATCGACTTTTGAGACCAGCAATGGTTAAAGTTTCTGCAGGGCCAGGAAGCAAGAAAGCCTCTGTGGGTACTGAGCAACCTGCTGCAGCTGCTGGATTAGATGAAAGATAATATTTGATCCAGAAGTTGGCACTATCCGAACGTATTTTTCAGCCTGTGAAGGTTCTGTTGCCAGTGAGGGTAAAAAGTTGTTAGCAGTTGGTTTATGGACATCACGTACGGTTTCCGTGTCTTGCCAAACCAATTCTGGGGGGACAACCTAGAGTTTTTAATAGATATACATGTATTGGAAATGTTTTTTGAGTAAATTATTGATCTTTCTAGTATTGATTTTGGGTTTTGGTCGTCCAAGCTTCCCTTTCTTTGGATCATTCAAACTCTTAGAGTTCCCTTTCATTCGCTCTAGTCAAATCAATAAATGGTCTCCAACATAAATTCGGTTGATGTGATGTGTTTGTTTATTTCAGGATGATTTTGTGGAAGAAGAGAAAGTACGGTTGTCTTACACTTTCTATTGAAACAGAATACCCACAATCGTTTGTTTTATTTCTGTTGTATCTGAATGATTCACCAAGCGTATATATAAATGTTTACAGAGGTAAGTAAAATAACCATTCCTTTCATAAATCTTTACATAGTATCAGAGCTGCGTCTGTTACCAACATCAATGGATCCTAACTCTGGCTCATAGTTACTAGCCAAAATGCTTCACAATCTTCCACTCCTCTTGATTTTCTCATCTTAGCAAAAACTCTAATCTTCCTATTAAGAGCTCTTGAACTTGGAAGTTTTATCAACAGTGTACCTTCTTCTTAGTTCATCACTGTAGACATGGATCAAGCCAAAACCTAGATTACAAAGCATGGCGTAGAACAGATCAATTGTTGCTATGTTGGTTGCTCTCAACCATTGGAGAAGAAGTGATCGGGCAAGTAAATCATTCTAATTCATACTACCAAGTATGGCAAATCCTGGAGAGTCTTTATGTTCAAACTTTCATGGTTAGAGTCCTGTAACTAAAACATCAACTCTCAAAAATTAAAAAAGGATCACACATCATATCTGAATACATACAGAAAGTTAAATCCATAGGAGATTCACTCTAAGTTGTTGGATATGTCATCACATAATATGAACTAATATTAAGTTCTCTCAATGGTCTTGTTCATGAATATGATCCTGTTATGGTTTATTTAACACATTCCATGAAAACTTCATCTCTGCAAGAAGTACGATACTCTCTCATGATGCATGAAACAAGGATAGAACAGTTGAATACAGTTGCTCAGGCAAATATTTCATGCCAACCTTGCAACTTACAGTAACAATAACTAGAACCGAAACAATCGAGGTGGAAGAAGTGGATTTAGAGGCAGAGGAGGTCGTGGAAAAGGAGGCAGATGGAATGAAAATAGAGTTTTTTGTCAGTTACGCCACAAACCTAGACATGAGGCTTTAAAATGTCACAAACAATTTAATATATCATGGCTAGGCAACACTACACAGTTATGGAAATAGAACAACTTCACTCATCAATCTACAAAAAGCAATACACAAAGTAACCCTCAATCTTACTTGGTCTTTAATTAACAAGGTTATCCCTCTTCTGAACCAGTCAGTGACAATACGTGGTTTGTAGATAGTGGAATTACAAATCATGTAACAACAGACCTCAACAATCTCTCAATAAGCTCAGAGTATGGTGGCAAGGACCAACTTATTGTTGGTAATGGTAATTATCTTCCTATTGCTAATGTTGGTTGTTCTCATATCCATTTCCAAGACAACATACACAGACTTATTGTATTGAAACAAATCCTACATGTTCTAAATATAACCAAAAACGTACTAAGTATATCTAAACTTACCAAAGATAACAAGATTACTGTTGAGTTTATTAATGTTAATTATCTGTTTAAGGACAAGGTATCAAGGCATGTTCTGCTTAGGGGAGTGCTTTGGGATGACCTATATAGCCTTGAAGCTACCGCACCACAAAACAAAACTAGGCTAGCCACTCATAAGTCTAGTGATTTTTGTTTTTCAAAATACACAAAATTTTCTTCTTCAAAAGATAGCCACTGTGAGGCAAACTTAGCACAAAAGAATGTCAATGTTTGGCATGTCAAACTAGGACATCCATCCAATAGTATATTGAAACAAATTCTAAGTTCAATGAAGTTCAATATTAATCTAAATAATTTGTTCTTTTGTGATGTATGTAAGCAAGGAAAACTGCATAAACTACCCTTTCAAACACGACATAAATTCAAACATTTTGGGACCCTCTCTATATCTCTCAACCGAAGGACATAAATGTTAGAGTAGTGCTCTAAAGGCAATCACTTTTAGCACTTTTTTACAAAATTTATTTTGATTACTAAAGTGAAAAGCAATTTTCATTAATTTGATATTCATATTATGAATTGATGTCTATCTTAAATCGAGTTGATGAAGTCCATGATACAAAACATAGCATAAAGGAAATCATGACGAGATCATGATAATGACATTCCTATCATGTGCAATTATATTAGCATCTAAATTATCCCTAGTCATAGAATTAATGAGACATAACATTGTTAATATGGATAGACTAGCACATATTATATTCCTTGATTTGATCAAGCAGTGGATCTCATAAACTGTAAGCATGAGATGTTTAGAGTTAACATGTGGATGTTTACTGAGAGTAGTAAGTACATCGGATGACTCGCTATGAGATTATCATATGGATGATCTATCAAATGTCGGTGATTAATCTCATCATAGAAATGGTGCAAATATCCTTAGACTTGAGGTGCTCAAAGATATCTTGGATATTGATCATGTGCTTTGATACCATTCCTTGTTGCCTCAAGATGAGGTTGCTCATAGGGTAGTGTTGGGTACAACTAATGTATTTGAAGGTAACTAGGTAACCAATAAAGGATTAACCACTATTGATAGAAAGAGATGGTACCCACGACCTCTTATTAGGGTCATTACTCAAGAATCTTTGGCCAAAGTAGACGTGTCATGAAGAGAGTATTCAATGACATAAAGAGTAATGAGATCCCTTGGACGAGAACTAATATCGCTTGGACTAGATGTGACGTAGTTAGTCTAGTGGGAGTTGACACGTGACCTATACTTCGAACTAAGTGGAATATAGAATGGTGAAAGGATGAATTGCACAGTAATTGCCTATGGAAAGGTTCGTAAGTTGGATAATTGACTATCAAAGAGTTCATATGTCAATCCACTTATTTTCCAGTAAATTGGCGTAATGAAGCCATTCATGATTTGCTCAAATTAAAAGATAGTTCAAGTGGCCAAAAATCGAAAACCTAACGGGTCACACGCTTAGGAGATTGAAGAAATGTTTTGGGATAATATCGCAATGTGATCGTGGTAAGAAATGTTGAAAAGGAATGGACGAAGCAAATATTACATGGATGTCCAAGGTGGAGTCACGATCGTGACCAGCTACGTCACGATCATGACCCACTAATTCTAGCAACATATAAAAATGATTTCTCATCACTTAAATATAGAGGGAGTCCAGAAATGTTTTGGACATTTAGAGGGAGTTAGAGGGAGAATTTCTTTGCATGTCAAGTAAGGGTTGCTTGATGTTTATTGCATGTGATATAATTCTCTTCTACCCTCTCTATTGAGCATCCTACTTGTGTTTCCATGTTGTTTGGTGCTCAAACCTTTCCTACACAATATATTTCTTCATCTCTGCATGTTCTTCACTGGCTGTTGAAGGTGTTTGGTGTTTGCTACAACCCCAACAAGGAGAAGATTCAAGAAATGAGAGCATTTGCAAGGTACATATGCTGTAATTTCATGTTCTTACATTTTGTTTATATATGTACATGAATTCTAGGTTCATGGGGATATCCTGGGAGTTGGAATTTTGATTCTGACACTTTCGCTGCCTTGTCATACACGTGATGCTTGATCCTGGGCCTCTCTAACAGTGGTATCAGAGCCACTTATGCATGTATTAGATGATCTATTGAACATGTGCAAATTGTTTACTGGGTTGTGATTGACATGCCTATTGATTTGGAAAAAATCGTATAAATCATAGAAAAATGGTTTTTCTAATTTTCTTTCATAGAAATATTTATAAGATGTTATATTATGTTTCTATCAACGAAAATTTCAATTAATTATCGTTTGTTATTTTATTGCTAATTAATTTCCAGTATGTTCATATGTTGTTTTCTGAGAATTTTTGAAAAATAGAATGCATTAGTTGATTTTGAAAATTTTGTAGAAAAATTATTTTTCTAATTTTCTTTAACAGAAATGTTTATAATGTGTTATATTATGTTTATATCAAAGGAAATTGCAATTAAATTTCATTCGCGATTTTAGTACAACCTAATGCATGTATAAAGTTCTGAGAAATTCTAGAAAACTGATGAACATGCATGCTTGTAAATTCCAGAATAATTTTATAAACAATTGTTTTTATGAATTTTCTTCATGAACATGCAATTTATGATGTTGCCACATGTATGAGATGCATGACACATGTTTTTGAAGTGGTTAATATTTTATTCTCGATTTTACTTGCATGCTGATTAATATGACAAATGTTAGTGGACACATATAGTGCTGGCTAATTCCACTTAGTTCATAAACAATTCCTTAGAATTAGTTTCTGGAATTTTTTATTAGGCACATTTAGAATGTGTATAAGACTCTGGAATTTTTCCTGAATTAATTGAATTTGATTCAATTAATAGATCAAGTCAAAGTCAACATTGGTCATCTTTTGGAAAGCTAATGGGGCTGACTTGCTTGATGTCTTATATGTAAGTGTTTCAGTTATAAGACTTTGAAACATTTTTATGAGATAAGAAATGTATTGTTTTGATGCTAGTAGCATGTTAAGTGCATGTGCTTGAAATTAGGGCTTCTAAAATTTTCCGGACATGGAATCGGTCTCTTTAGTATCTAGTAGGTTAACTCATTTATCTTGATAATTTTGGTCATCAAGATATATTTGGCTTGTGCTGAAATTGTATTGATAAATTTAAGATGACCTAGGGATGTGTACTATAATTAAATTGTTTAATTTTCACATCAAAATAATTGAATTTTATGGTCCCTAATCAAATCACATTCATAGTTCAAATTAGCTGACACTAACTCTAGCACCCGATTTGGTTCAAACGTTAAATCGAATCATGAACTTTTGATGCATAGTTAAGTCACAACCTAAATTAAACCTCCTTTGTGTGTTATATGCATTAGATGTTTTTTAAGGGTTGATTAAAAAGGCATGATAGGGTGGTTATGGACTTAGGCTCAATTTAATGGAGGCGTCCATAATTATGCCATATAGTTATAGTAACCATCCAAGTACTGATGAGACCTAAGAACAAATCCCTTAACCTAAATATTAGGACTTACGCCTTCCATTGATAAGAGTTCTTTTAAAGTTAGGTTGTTAGGTAAATCCAAGCCTGCTCTACATAAATATGTTCAAACCATGGAAATTAAATTTCTGGATTAATAGATTGGTCCTAATTGGAAGCATTGATTTGTTGGGTAAACCCAAGGTCAACGTGGATAGAGGCGAAGTTTGGTAGTATACATGAGATGTATACAAATTAGGAGTTGATAGCCTAATGAGTGTGCTAAATCAACAGTTGATGGCACAAGTCAATAGTTGCATATTGAATGCAATTGGTATGAATGATACCTACATATTGACCTAAGGTGGCTTGTTAGGCAAACCCAAAGTCATTCTTAGTGATATTAGATATCGACCCACTAGGTGAACTATAAGTTTTCTCGGATTCGTAGTGAAGGCTATGGATTCGAATAAAATAATGGGACCCATAATGCATGTGATTAAAGTTCTTATCGATATGTATTTATGTACATTCCAGCGCTCTCTCTCATTCTTTTAGGTTATTAAATCTCCACAATGCCTTCGTCCAGTGTGAACTTACACTCTTTACTAGACTCCAACAAACTCACGGGATCAAACTTCTTATATTGGCTACAAAATTTGAGAATTTTTCTCAAATTCGAGAAACTAGGATATGTCCTAGATGAGCCACTTTCCAATCCCCTTGCTGCTGATGCCTCTAATGAGGATCAGAAAGCTTACAATAAGCTATTGGATGATAATGAGCTGGCTAGCTGTATTATGCTAGCCTCTATATCACCAGAACTGTAAAAGCAACATGAGGCTATAGATGCTCATACCATAGTCTACCATCTAAGGGAATTGTCTGATTAACAAGCTTGGTTCGAAAGGTTCAAGACCTCGAAGTTACTCTTTTGATCTAAAATGGCTAAGGGATCATCTCCAGTGAAGTATGTGCTGAAGATGAATAGATACATTGAGAGGTTAGCCAGTTTGGGTTTCATAATGGATTATGAATTAAGTATAGACCTTAATTCTGACTGCTTTGACCGATAGTTATTCACAATTTGTGCTTAACTATCGGATGAACCAAATATCCACCTCGATACTTGAGCTGATTAATTTACTCAAATCATCTGAGAAAATTTTCAAGAAGGATAGTAAGGTTATGATGATGGTGGACTCTACTTCTGGTTCTCACACGAGGAAGCAAAAGAAGAAGAAGAAGGAATTCAAGAAGTCAGTAGGAAGTGTAGCCAAGAAGAAGGCAAAGGAGACTACACTAAAGGGAATATGCTTCCATTGTAACAAGGAAGGGCATTAGAAGAGGTACTATAAAGCATAACCAACTGGGGGAAACTTTACCATAGAGCAGATGACTCAGATGCTCTTTGCGGCGATTGTGCAGTCACACGAAAGTGGAGAGACTTCTAATGTTCCATCGAGTGGGTGTGTAAACTCAATGCGAAGCCTTTTGATGGGAGTGGAGATCTAAAGAGTGCACTTGCATGGTTAGACCGGATTATGAAGATATATCGAGTTATGGGATGTAAAAATGAGTAGAGAGTGGTATTTTTCACCTTCCTCCTCAAGGGCAAGGAAAAGGATTGGTAGGAAGCTATTGAGAGAAGTCATCCAGATGGGGTGTCTTGGCCTGATTTTTAGAGAGAGTTTATTGATAGGTTTTACCCCCAGAGTTACAAGGATGCCCGAATAGAGGAATTTTTCCTTCTAGAGCAGGGTCTGATGTCAGTGCAGCATATGAGAAAAAAATTTCAGAGCTTATCAGACATATTCCGTTTATTGCTAACAATGAAGAGTAGAAGTGTATGAGGTTTGTTATAGGTTTGAACCCCGGGTTGAGGATCCATTTGTCTTTGGCCTCACAAACACACTATGGGGAGTTAGCGGAAGCTGCAATGAAGGTGGAAAGAAATATAACAGCGATCACCCAGACTGTGAGATCAGAATTGAAATGCAGTGCACTAGCTAGCTCATCTTAGGGTTCAGTAAGAAAAAGCAAGTCAAGATGGATCAGTGGCTAGAGGTTTAGTAGAGGCGGATCAACCAGTCAGAGATCCTTTGGGCCACCTCATAAACCTAGGGATTTTCGTGACACCAGAACATTAGTGCCAGAGTACAGTACTTGTGGAAAGAGACATATGGTTGAGTGTTGAATGAAACAACAAGTTGTTTCCACTATGGACAGGAGGGCCACTTTAGGAGAGATTGTCCCCAATTGGTTGAGTGTTGATATGATATCAGGCTATTACCAGATGAAAATCTGTAGTGAAGATGTCCCAAAGATTGCCTTTCGGACTAGGTCCGGGTATTATGTGTTAGTAGTGTGCCCTAGGCCAATGAACATTTGTGATTCATGTATTAACATTATGATTTGTTAATAATATATTAT
>JAOQMR010000006.1:8623141-8644622 GCA_027563865.1 Erythroxylum pelleterianum | reverse complement strand
CAGAGATTTCGGGGTACCACGCTCAGGTATGAAGGTTTGTATGGTAAGAGGTTGGGTTCCGGAAACGGGATCCAGCAAATGAAGCTCGATTGCTAGCCCAAAATTTGGTTTTTCACTCACGAACAACACACATAGAAGTAGATGTACATTTCATCAGGGATAAGGTTGAAAATGGGTGTTTGTACATCAAATATGTGAGTACTACAGAGCAACTTGTTGATATCCTCACAAAGCCTCTCACTTCAACAAGATTTAATCTTTTAGTCTTCAAACTAAACCTAATTCTAAGCCTTCGGTTTTGTTTGAGTGGGGCTGTAAGAAGAGACAGTACAAAGGACATAAAGGAAAATTCCACTGCCAGCTAATAATATCTATCTTACTCTTTCACTTTTTGTTGAAACATAATACCCACAATCTTTTGTTTTATTTATGTTGTAATTGAATTATCTACCAAGTGTATATATAAACGTTTACAGAGATAAATAAAATAACCATTCCTTTCATACATCTTTACATTTTGATAGTGAAAACCCTGCTTCATATGAGTTCTACACCATCACTTCGCTAACTATAATGATCCCTTCATGAACAAGTTACTCTATACATACAAAGATTGCAATTATTTGTACCAACTGATATCCAGTTAACTCCAGATTTCCTCCAACCAAACTTCTTCAGCTTCTTACATCACAATTTAAAGATACGAAAGAAGACATTCAAGCTCAGTTGAGATCCCAAACCAATAACTGCTTGCAATTTATTGGGTTTCGTCATCTACATTGAAAAACATCAATAATACAATTATCACCAAATCTCACTAAAAGATCACCAAATACCAAGTCACAGAAATATATAAAAAAACTCTAAATCCTATTTTATAACCAAGGAAAATAATTACCTCTAAGACTTCACATTGTTGTAATATCTGGATAGCCTCTCGGACGACAGTTTGGGCATTGCGGGCTTTTTACACAACCCAAATATCTCTTGCACTAGAGGTACGTGGAACAACACAAGCTTCCATGCCAGAAACCACCCTGTGTATTCCTATTATTAACTAAACACAAACACATTATAAGAGAAGGAGAAGCTGACAGATATATATATACATTGATAAACATGTGCAGATCTTATACAATCTCACCAACATTATTATGATTTGCATTATCTTGTATTCCATTTTATCTTCTGTATCTTATTTGAATTTATTTTCTATATCTTATCTGTTATTATCTCAACAACTCAGATGTCACAAGACTTGTATAAATACAGTGTAAAGTTATTCATCAATACATAAGAAAACAATACATTTACATATCAGTTCTATTCTTCTCTATTATCATGGTATCAGAGCTTATACAATAATCACCTCACCAGCCACACAAAATTTGCATTCATAAACTGCAACCAGTACTTTCGTCAAACACCTATTCTACCTATCAACTTACCACAACCTAAAACACTCAACAACATTGTCTCTGCTATACACCTAACCTAAAATTTGCAAATCCCGACATACATCTCAAATGGTAGACCTCAATTCTCCTCCTTTACCATTCAATCATATTACAAATTTCCTCACTACACAATTGAATTCAATAAATTACCTCATTTGGCAAAATCAAGTACATGTTGTCCTCACCACTTCTGATCTTGTTGGATACATTGATGGTTCCATAACACCATCGGATGATGACTCTTCAGACTTCCACAAATGGCAAAAGTTCGACAGGCTGGTATACTACTTCCTTACTACTTCTCTGACTAGCTCTATTGCAAGGCCTGCAATCAATTGTACCACAACGCGGGATCTCTGAATTGGTCTAGAAAGCCACTTCATGCAACAATCAAACTCGCAGAGATCTCTACTTTGGTTCCAAATCCACACACTGAAGAAAGGATCGAATTCAATCACTGACTTCCTTGCCTCAGTCTCTACCACCGCTGACGAGCTTACTGCCATCGATGGCAAAATTTATGACAAAAACCTAGTGCTTCTCACCCTGAATGAACTACCGTCAAAATATGAGTCCTTTATCACAACCATAGAACACCGAGAATCTCCAGTCTCCTTTGGCGAGCTCAAAGCAAAAATCCTCATTCACGAACAGAGGTTACTCTCTTTTCACTCTTCTCCTCCCTCCGACTCAACGTTTGTTGTCTCCTATACAGATCACAGATCTTCCTTCTCTAATGGACGTGGCGACACTAGAAGACATCATGGCAGGGGACACTCGGGCTTCAACCCTAATTTCCAAGGCTCTTCTTAATCCAGTCTGCATGGATCTTCTAATATTACTGTAAAGGGGCTCAAACCGACAACTACTTACTCCTCTCCTCACTTTCAAGCCCACCAGTCTCAAGACCTAGCCCAACAACATCAAAATCACTTTTTTCATCAATACCCATCCCAATCTCATTATTTCCAATGATCCACTACCCACATCAAATCATCTCGTTGCCAAATTTACTAGAAATGGGGTCATATTGCCGCTCATTATCGATTCCGTTACTCTGCATCTCGAAATTGTCCCACAAATTCCTCACTTCATCAAAACAACCTTTCCCCTGCTTTTACTGCCTTAAACATCCACAATCCTTTAGACCCTCCTACACTTACTTGCAATCCTATTACTGAATGGCTTCCGGATACTGGAGCAACAAATCACATGCACCTGATCCTCACCTTGTCGAATCTGAAACTTCTTACAATGGTCCAAATCAAATGATTGTCGGTAGTGGACAAACTCTTCCTATATCCTCCACTGGTAATGTCACCTTACCTACTACAACTCATCCTCTTCACCTCAATAATATTTTAATTGTTCCAAATCTTACTGCCAATTTACTTTCTGTAGCTAAGTTCGTTAAAGATAACTCTTGTCTTATTGAGTTTAACCTATTTGGTTACATTGTGAAGATCTTAGTACCAAGATACCTCTATTTGCGGGATCCATCCATAATAATCTCTATCCTATGAAGGTCCGACTCTACTTCAGAAATCCTATTGCCCTCTATGCTACTTCCACACAACTCAACCTGTGGCACCAATGTTTAGGTCATCCTTGTTCATCCATACTCTCTAGATTATCTCTTCCCTTTAAATTGTCATCACATGTACAGAATAATTACACTTCATGTTTATTAGGCAAAAGTACATGTCTTCCATTTACTTTATCGTCCCATGTTTCTATTGTGCCATTACAAATTATTCACTATCATATTTGGGGTTCGTCACCATCTCCTTCTTTTTCTAGCTATCGTTATTTTATTATTTTCATTGATGACTTTAGTCGCTATACCTGAATTTTTCCTTTAACCCATAAAAATAAGCACTTTTTAAATTTTAACTCTTAAAAACTAAAGTTGAAAATCTCTTCTCTACCACAATTAAAACTTTCCAATGTGATGGAGCTCCTGAACTCATCAAAGGTTCTTTCGCTGCTTACCTTGCCTCCCATAGCATATCTTACCACATTTCATGCCCTTATACCCCACAACAAAATGGACTTGTTGAGCATAAAATTTTCCATATTACCAAAACTGGGCTTACTCTTCTCCTTCATGCCTCTCTACCTAAATTTTTTTGGTTCGAAGCCTTCTCCATAGCCACCTACCTTATTAATCTATTCCCCACACCTGTTCCCAATCACAAGTCACCTCATGAAACCTTGTTTCTCGATCCACCTAATCTTTCACACCTTCGTGTTTTTGGATGTGCTTTTTTTCCTTTTCTTGGGGCAACTCGTACAGACAAACTAACTCCAAAGTCCACCAAATGTTTCTTTATAGGGTACTCATTACAATAAAAAGGTTATCGTTGTTTTGACCCTATCACCTCCAAACTTTACATCTCTCGACATGTCCAATTTCTTGAAGCTGTTTTCCCTTATGCAAATTCCACCCCTAATATCTCTCCCATATCCTCTCCCTCTACCATCTTGCTCCCACTACTTGCTCCAACCTACCAAACACCACATTAAACCCATTGCCTCCTTCCCCTTCATCTCAGCACCGTATGATCACGCGTACACGTGATAATACCCATGTTCCTCGGATCCTTTCCGACTATGTCAACTATTCCACAAGCACACAGACCTCATATACCCCCAATCCTACCTCCTTCACCCAAGCAAACAAAATTTCATATTGGCGTTAAGCCATGCTTGATGAGTTCACAGCTTTACATCGCAATCACACATGGACTTTTTTCCCTCCTCCTTCTAGTGCTAATATTGTTGGATGTAAATGGTTTTTCCACACCAAAAGAAATTATGATGGGTCCTTAGATCGCTATAAAGCTCGGTTAGTTGCTAAAGGTTATCATCAGGCTCCTAGCATTGATTACACTGAAACCTTTGCCTCATCCTTACCATTACTCTATCTAAAAATTGGTCGGTTCATCAGCTTGATGTCCAAAATGCCTTTCTTAACAACAATTTAAATGAACCAATTTTCATGTCTCAACTGCCTGGCTTCATTGACCCTTACAAACCATCTTATTTCTGTCATCTTCATAAAGCTATTTATGGCCTCAAACAGGCTCTAAAGGCCTGGTTTCATCGCCTGAGTCAAAAGCTGCTTGATCTCAAATTCACCCCCACCAAATCTAACACTTACTTTTTTGTTCATTCCACTACTTCTCATACCACATATCTCCTTGTCTATGTTGATGATATCCTAATTATCGGATCTTCGCCCTCTTTCATTCAAGACCTTAACATTACATTCTTTATCAAAGATCTTGATCTCCTTCGTTACTTTCTTGGGATAGAAGCAACTACCACATCCACTGGACTCCTTCTTACCTAAACTAAGTACACTAAAGATCTTCTTCTCCGCTCAGGCCTTATCCAATCTAAACCTGACATCACACCAATCACCCCAACTCTTCCCCTCTCCAAAAATCATGGTATCCCTCTCCCTGATCCTTTTGAATATCGAAGCACTATTGGTGCTCTCCAATATCTTTGTCTTACCTGTCCTAATATTCAATTTGCGATAAATAAAGTCTCTCAATTTCTTCATTGTCCTACCAAAATTCACTGGACCACTGTTAAAAGGATCCTTCATTATCTTCACTCCACATCAACTTCTGGTATCCATTTAGCCCGACAAACCTCTCTCTCCATTCAAGCCTATTGTGATGCAGATTAGGCTGAGTGTCATGATGATCGTCGATCCACATCTGGTTACTGTATTTTTATGGGACCAAACCTTATCTCTTGGAATGCAAAAAAACAACCCACTGTTTCCAGATTTAGCACTGAAGTTGAATATCGCAATATAGCTAATGCTGCTATTGGAATCTGTTGGATTACGTCTCTTCTTGGTGAAATTGGTTTCTCTCACATCATACCCACTCTTTGGTGTGATAATCTAGCAAAACACATCGAGATTGATATTCACTTTGTCAGATATTTGATTACCAACAAGGCACTTACTTTTCAGCATCTATCTTTCTGTGATCAAATTGCAGACATCATGACTAAGGCTTTATCTTCCTCTGGCTTTCACATTCTTCGTGACAACTCTTGTTCGCTTAAGAGAAGCTAATAAACATATGCAGATCTTCTACAATCTCACCAGCATTATTATGATTTGCATTATCTTATATTTCGTTTTATCTTCTGTATCTGATTTGTATTTATTTTCTATATCTTATCTATTATTATCCCTAGCAACTTAGATATCGCAAGACTTATATAAATACAATGTAAAATTATTCATCAATATACATGAAATAACCAAGTTGTTAATAAATTCGCAGATTATCCAAAATTAAATTTTTTTCCGAACAATTAAATCAACAATCACAAAAGCAAAATAACCAAGATGCCGACGTTTGGTAACGCAGTTCGGCACACTTTGCCTACGTCTGCGGGGCCCTCACCTAGATTGATTACTTTCACTGTAGTTAACAAAAATTACAAAAGATTGATCTACCCGGTACGACTCAATCAATGTAACTAACCCACAACCTAACTACTTGTGAAAGATTTTCATGCCCAATAACACGATCGACTCATGTTAACCTCGTCAGAGGATTTTCCTAACTACTTTACTCAACCAAAAGAACAAATAAAACTAGTAAAAATAAAACCTCCAGATCAGAAGTTTCCCACGGACATAAACAGGCCTCTGCACATGTTCATCATGCAACCATCAACACCGAAATCACCTTTGTGCTGCAACTAACAGACCACTTTAAGAACCCAAAAAAATTCAGCAACACTTCACACTTCGTGGACTACTTATTAGAGATAAACCATTAAAAAAAGCTGATCCAAAAACGTCAACATCATCAGCTCAATAAAGGATCAAAAAGTAGAAGAGAATAGCAGCCCCTCTAGCAATTTTTCATCATACGTTTCTCACCAAAAATTTCAGAAAACATGCACAGCCATAAAAAAAAAACCTCAACAACCACAAGTTGCCCACACACTTCACACAATTTCAGTCACCCACGTATGCTCTCTAGGTTTTCCTTAAAAGACTCCTTTTCAAACAAGGACAATATCGAATAAGCTCTCAACCCAAAAAATAATGCTTATTAGGATTATCTTTCCAAATCAAATCCTAAGCACCATTCAATACGCAACCACCAATTTAGGCACATCTTCAGAAATTATTAAGGAAATTCCCATGTCCAATAAAAATGCCAAAAATAGAAATAGGATATATTTAACATAAATCCTAACAATCTCCCCCTTTTTTAGCGTATTTTTCTCACAAACATGAAACTCCCCCTAAATAACATAATTGGACAAATAAATCAAATTCACAATCCACATGAGACGAAAAGAGAACTCCCCCTTAATCAAATATTAACATGACAAATAAATCAAATTCACAATCCACATGAGATGAAAAGAGAACTCCCCCTTAATCAAATATCAAGCTCCAAAGAACATCTATCCAATCATCCAATTTTCTCCCCCTTGGGACAAAAAGATGCCAAAAAGCAAGACATACATATATACCTTGAAATCTCCCCCTGAATGGAACATTCACCATAAACAGCTTGATGTCTCCCTCTTGAGAGAAAACAGTATCAAAATGCATAATCATAATAATCAACCATAGATGCAGCAGAAGAATCATAAGCATGCCAATATGACAATTTACCACCATTCAAAACACTAAGAGATATGCCCGAAAGAGAGAGAGATACCCGAGAGAGATCCATACCGATGAGAGAGCCGAAGAGTCTTCGGTAGAGCCAAATAGAAGTCACTAAGCAAACTACTAAAAGATGAGACGTTAATAGCAACATAAAACTAAAAAACTAAAAAAATCTTTTCTTTTCTTTTCTTTTCTTTTCTTTTCCCATTTTTTTTTGTTTTTTTAAACACAAAAATTACTTCAAAAATATAAAGCACATTGTCCCCGTGTCCCTCGAAGACTCTCAAACCTGGGCTTACCCGTGTCCCTCGAAGACTCTCAAACCTGGGCTTACTCTTTGGCTCGAATGAAGATGTGTAACATAAGTTGCCTGTAAGTTCTTGATAATCAACCCTTTTTCTTTCTCTTATTTTTCTTCTTTCGCTCACATCTCCTATAACATTTTCTGCTAGATGATTTCTTTGAATTTGAGATGAAGAACCTCGGTTCAAATCAGCTTTCATTGTTTTAGTTGGTTCATCATCTAAAGTAACTGAAAGTTCTTCAGTTTCTACAATTACTTCCTCAGCAGTAACTAACTGCAAATTTGGGCATTTTCTTGTTTTTCCTTCACTACGTCTTTGTGATTGTACTTGACCCTTTCTAATCCAAGCTTGCTTCGATACTATGGGATGCTGCTGGAAATTTAATGGAGAGTGTCTAGATTTTCGATTTTGACCCCTTTGAAACATAATTTGCAACATCTTGTAGCATCTCGGCCTTATGTGCCCGATAACTCTGCAAAAATGACACTTCGGTACAAATCTTCGATTCTTTCTTGATGTTTCTTATTCTTGGACAGATCTAGACATATTATTTTTGTCTTCATTCACTTTAGAGCACTCTCCCTTATAGCCAATGCCTTGAAGACCTGCTTTAACTTTACCAATTTCCAACAACTTTTCTAGCTTTTCGGTACCTCCATTTAACATTCTCAATCCTTTTTCGGTACTTACTAATTTCATTCTAACTTCACCAAGCTCACTTGATGTCAACATCAAATTTCTTTCTAACTCTTGGATAGTGTTCTTCATGGAGAGATTCTCTTCCTTCAATCTTTCATTCTTTCTACATATTTTCACCCATTTTTCGTACATTAATTCATAAGCCTCATAAATGTTCTCCATTTTATCACTTGACCCACTTTCATCACTGTCATAATCTGAGATCGAGCTTGGAGCTGAATCGTTTGCATTTTTCTCGAAATTTCCAGATTTACTCACTTTTTCGTCTCCAGTTACTTCCTTTTTTGTTACTGTTAAACAAGTAACTGGACTTTTGCTGTACAAAGTAACTAAAGCGTCATTCTTCACAACTTCTTCTTCACTTCCAGATTCGTTGTCACTCCAAGTGCTCGTATAAGATTTTCCTTTTCTCTTCTTCATAATATTAGCACACTCTGCTTGAACATGTCTGAAGCCTTGACACTCATGGCATTGAATTCGATTTAGCTTTCTTTCTCATTTTTGAGTTTTGGCTTGTTTGAAGTTGTTGTTCGATGAGCTCCTGCCTTTTTGCCTAAACTCGGGTCTGTCCATTTTCACTCTCTTCAACCAATTACTGAACTCTCTTGTTAATAGCTCCACATCCTCATTCTCATCGGATTCATCTTTTATATCATTCACACTTTTACTAGTTTCCACATGTAGTGTCAATCCTTTGCTTCTTTCTTGCTTACCTCTTAAAAGATTCATCTCGAAGTTTGTAAGGATTCTAATAACTTTTTCCAATGATAGATTATCAATGTCGTGGGCCTCCTCTATTGCTGCAATTTTTGGAATAAACCTTGGAGGTAGCGATCTCAACGTTTTCTTGACTAATTTCACGTTGAAGTATTTCTTCCCCAATTGATGTGCCTGATTCGCTATATCTCGTAGTTTTTCATGAAAGTCTCTAATAGTCTCATTCTAATCCATCTTCAGCTCTTCAAACTGTACAGCTAACATCTGTAGTTTCGACGCTATCACAGATTTTGACCCTTCATGAATAGTTTGCAAAGCATCCCACGCTTCTTTAGCTATTTCACAGGCTGATATCATTGAGAAGCGTCTCTCATCAATAACACTGAATATCGCATTCATTGCTTGTGAATTTCTAAGTGCACTTTCTTCTTCGGCTCTTGTCCATTTAGATGGATCTTTTTGAACTGTCTCTCCTTCATTGTTAGCAATTGTCGGATGTGTCCACCCATGTACTACCGATTGCCAAGCTTTGTTATCCTGAGCTTGGATGAAGACTCTCATCCGTGATTTCCATGTAGGATAGTTAAAGCCGTCCAACAGAGGTGGCCTGATAATCGATGCTCCTTCTCTCACGGCCATGTTTGCAAAACTAGGATATGCACCAACTTGCTACCAAGTTCTGAATTGGTGACCTCGCTTTGATACCAATTGAAATAACCAAGTTGTTAATAAATTCGCAGACTATCCAAAAAAAAATTTTCGGACAAGTAAATCAACAATCACAAAAGCAAAATAACCAAGGCGCTAATGTTTGGTAACGCAATTCGACACACTTTGTCTATGTCTGCAGGGCCCTCACCCAGATTGATTACTTTCACTGTAGTTCATAAAAATTACAAAAGATTGATCTACCCAGTACGACTCAATCAATGTAACTGACCCACAACCTAACTACCCGTGAAAGATTTTCACGCCCAATAACACGACCGACTCGTGTTAACCTCATCACAGAATTTTCCTAACTACTTTACTCAACCAAAAGAACAAATAAACCAGTAAAAATAAAACCTCCAGATCAGAAGTTTCCCATGGACATAAACAGGCCTCTGCACATGTTCATCATGCAACCATCAACACCGAAATCACCTTTGTGCTGCAACTAGCAGACCACTTCAAGAACTCAGAAAAATTCAGCAACACTTCACACTTCGTGGACTGCTTATTAGAGATAAACCATTAAAAAGAGCTGATCCAAAAACATCAACATCATCAGCTCAATAAAGGATCAAAACGTAGAAGAGAATAGCAGCCCCTTTAGCAATTTTTCATTATAAGTTTCTCACACAAAATTTCAAAAAATATGCGCAGCCATAAAAAAACCTCAACAAGCACAAGTTGCCCACACACTTCACATAATTTCAGTCACTCACGTATGCTCTCTAGGTTTTCTTTAAAAGATTCTTTTTCAAAAAAAAGACAATATTGGATAAGCTATCAACCCAAAAAAATAATGCTTATTAGGATTATCTTTCCAAATCAAATCCTAAGCACCATCCAATACACAACCACCAATTTAGGCACATCTTCAAAAATTATTAAGGAAATTCTGATGTCCAATAAAAATGTCAAAAATAAAAATAGAATATATTTAACATAAATCCTAACAATACAATACAAGAAAACAAGCACGAAGCTGATCGCTGGAACCGGACGGAAACTTTCCAAATTTAAATACCCCCAATCAGAAAGTAGCAAAGAAGAACAAGAAGACGATTCCATGATCAAAGCTACCAACACGACACGTCTCTGAGTGCTGTATTAAATTAAAAGAGTCGCGGTCAATGGAGCTCCGCAGAGTCCATGACCCGACATATAATTTCGTTTTAGGTCCAGAAACAATTAATTAATGAATGAGTCTGGAGCTTTTAGTAAATAACTCAACTGAATCTAACCGCTATTCCGTCTACCTTAGCCTGTCTTGTCTGTCTCTCATCTCATAACAACTGGCTATTCACCAACTTCAACATTGCGCCCAGGTTCGTCCTCAACCATTTAAGCACGCTCGGCATATTCAATTCACACGCGCCTTCTTTCTTCCACTCCCTCTCACGTTCATTTTTAACTAATATATTTGGTAACCATTTTTTCAAGGTTGCAGCCTTAAGTTAGGGTTTGCGTGCCCTGAAATTTGTATATGGAAGTGAAAGGCAACAGCAGGAGAGTTCGTTATTTCCGGTGTATTATCTGCAAAAATTGTTGTTGTTGTCCTTAAACTTGGGTTCCCGTTTAGGGTTTTGTCTTATAACTAATATGGATTTTACACAAGCACAATCGGGCCTCTCTCTAGGATTCAACTCGCATGTAACGTCGTCGAGTTGTCCGATTCCCTTGCAATTACTCGATGAGAAGAAGACTCAGGACGTGGAGATCGAGAACGACGACGGAGACGACGATCAAACTGAGGACCAGCAGTTTAGCTTGTTGGGACACCAGATGTGTCTAAAACGGCAGAGAGAATCGTCATGTTCGACGTCATCAACGAACCCTCCGAAACGACACGCCGTTGAAGTGGGGCTTGAGTCTCGGCGAACCATGGTTCGGGCTTGGGGCAATCAGACGCTTCCTGTGGCAGATCCGGAGATTTTTGAAATGATGGAGAAAGAGAAACAGAGGCAGTTCAAAGGGATAGAGTTGATAGCTTCTGAGAATTTTGTGTGCAGGGCAGTTATGGAGGCTTTAGGCAGTCACTTGACGAATAAGTACTCTGAAGGATATCCTGGGGCGAGATATTACACTGGGAATCAATTTATTGACCAAATTGAGTCTGTTTGCTGCAGTCGTGCTTTGGCTGCTTTTGGGCTTGATTCTGATAAATGGAGTGTAAATGTGCAACCGTATTCATGTAGCTCTGCGAATTTTGCTGTGTACACTGGCCTTTTGTTGCCCGGGGATCGGATTATGGGGCTTGACTCTCCTTCTGGAGGACATTTGAGTCATGGGTATTACACTCCGGGGGGGAAAAAAGTGTCTGCTTCGTCGATATTTTTTGAGAGTTTGCCTTATAAAGTGAATCCCCAAACTGGGTATATTGATTATGAGAAGATGGACGAGAAAGCAATTGACTTTAGGCCTAAGATACTTATTTGCGGAGGGAGTTCTTACCCCAGGGAGTGGGATTATGCAAGATTTAGACAAGTTGCCGATAAGATTGGAGCTGTTTTGATGTGTGACATGGCTCATATTAGTGGTCTTGTGGCAGCCAAGGTCTGTGATCAATTTAACTTGAATATACACTCTGAAGATTTTAATTTGAGATGTATTCTCTTCACTTTGAGAATTTTGGATGCGTTAAATTTAGAACTCTTTAAGTATCCTGCAATCCTTTGTGGATTACGGAAAAATGGATTTGAATAGCTTGAATTCCTTACGTGAATTTGCTGGTAAGTGATTAATTTGAGATATTAGCTTTTAGTTGATATCTAATCCAAATTTAAATGATACATTGAAATACTAGAAGAGGTTGGGTATAATACAAATTGGCTGGATTTCTTGTCTAGGCCCATTATGCACTGCGTATCTATTTCTTGTTTCCTGTTGTTTCCCTATAATCTTTTGGCGTTTCTTTCTTCCAGTGTGTCCACATACTTGATACTTATGTATTGATTTCTATGTTAATAAGAAAAATATTTACTCTATTTGGTTTCTAATATATGAACTGCGCATTCTTTGGGTTGTATCTGTCATACTTCTCACAAAATCAAGTTAACAAATAGGCATAAGCATGTTTTGGCGAAACTAGGTTGCAAAAAGTAATTCAGGAATGGTCTGACCAAACTTTGATGAATTAACTTAATTTTCACAGCCTACTAGTATACTAAATTACATTTAGTTGTTTAAGATTTCTGTTGGACTTTCAACACTTGGTGAATTAACTGGGATTGCATCATACTGTTTGTAGTTTTGTTTGCTTATGACCAAGCCTTTGGCTATGGTCTTTTTAATTGTTGATTTGAAGCTGACTAAACTTGAGTGTTAGTCGTCATTCTTTAACTATAATCTACCAACACTTTTGGTAGCCCAGTAATTTGATATCTTCTTTAATGGTCTGGGAAGAGCTTTGATAAATATTTTTGTAACCAATTATAATCATTTTTCTTCTTTTTTTATTATTTTTTCCGTGTTTGCAGAAAGCACAAACTGATTTACATTATTTGGTATTTGATAGGCTTTGCTAATTCAGACAGCTTGGCTTTTGTCTTGTGCAGGAATGTGCAAGTCCATTTGACTATTGTGATATAGTTACCTCAACAACTCACAAAAGCCTTAGGGGTCCTAGAGGAGGAATTATATTTTACAGGAAAGGCCCAAAACCAAGGAAGCAAGGCACACTTCTTAGTCTTGGTGATTTTAGTAGCCATTATGATTTTGAGGAAAGGATAAACTTTGCAGTCCACCCATCATTACAAGGGGGTCCTCACAATAATCACATTGCTGCTCTTGCCATAGCCTTAAAACAAGTGGGTACTCCAGAGTACAAAGCGTACATGCAACAGGTAAAGAGGAATGCTCAAGCATTAGCGACTGCTTTGCTGCGAAGGAAATGCAGATTGGTCACTGGGGGTACTGACAACCATTTACTGCTCTGGGATCTTACTACTTTAGGTTTAACAGGTAAAAACTTAATCAACGCTCCTTTTCTAAATGAATCTCTTGGATATTAAGTGATTCCTTATGCATTGAATCTTTGGCATTTCTACTTTGTTGTTCTGTTATTTTCTGCGACCAAAAACCATGGTGTACATAACAGTTAATTCGTAGCTTTTATGCTTTTTCTGCTGTCATCAGTCTTTGTTAATTGGTTTGGGTTTTTAGGCATTATAATAGTTTGTGGCTATGCTTCTTTGTTATTTCAAGCTTCCAGCTGCCTGAGTTCTTTACCCAAAAGTAAGCACACCTGAAGTCTTGACGCAGTCTCACATCTCAATTATCTTTTGGGTCGTTAAATTCGATTTTGAGTAAGTGGATTTACTTTGTAGGACCTCAGGCAATTATAAATGGTCGTGCCAGGCATTAGGTTTAAGGTCATAATGCATGAAGAAGTTGCTAGTTATGTGCTATGTATTTGTATATGCATGCATGTACCTTTTATTTGGCCCATGAAAGTTTATCAATTCGCATGTGTGATTACTTGCTTATTTCTCTTTGATACTTAGATTGATAATATAGATTGGCTAATACAAGATATATTCCACTGACCATTTAATCACTTGAATTATTGGATTCTCCTACTGTGCAGTTTCCTTTAACCTTTCTAAATTAAATGCTTCTTCTTAATGCTGTTAAAGTATCCCATTGATTCATCGTGGCTATTTACTTGCTCTGGTATTAAAGTCAACTAATGATCCAATGGAGGAAACTAACATGATGTTAGTTTGAATTGTCCTATTTACTCCTTCAAATTTAAAAATTGTATATTATTAGTTGACAGCTGTGTTCAGTTTTAGTGTTGGACTACTTGTTCAGTATGTTTCTCATCTGCATTTTTGTTGTCTTATTGTCTTATCAAATGATTGGAGCATAATGTGTAGATAATTGTGTTCTATCTATAGTAAATAATATATTCCATGGTTTGGCTGTACAATATGAATTCATAAGAGTGAGTGAGCAATTATATGACGTGAACATTTTTACCAATATGGGAAGGGTCACGGCTACACATGTATAGCTATTGGAATAATCTGTGTGATTTGCACATCGAGCTTAAGTCAAATTTTCAGATTGGCCATTGTCTTCTCTGTATTATATTGGCTACCGTGAGACTTTGGTGTTAGGGTTGGATATCTTTTTTTTCTTTCAATTTTCCAAATTTTGGTTGGGACCTTGAGAATTATGGCAAAACTTTCATGCAGCATAATGTGTCAGGATCAGGATTGCATCTCAAGTTCCTTCCTGAAATTAGTTCAAAGTATCTTGTTTTGACAAAGTCTTAAAAATAGTTAAAAGTATCTTGTTTTGAGCACCAGTGTCCATGTGTATGGTTGATACCAAAATCTCAATAAAGTGATCTAATATCTACTCACTCCATGTATCTCGATGTGCATTTAACTAAACATCCTTGACTGCTCCATGTATCTCTATGTGCACTTAAGTAAACATCCTTCACTGTCGTATTTAAAGATATTTTAGGGTAGAATTATGTTTATATGTGTAAGATTATAGGAAGTTGAAAATGGCACAACTCTCTGTAGTTTTTCCCTTTTCACTTCATAACACTGTATTTCTTTTACTTTCTGCAGGCAAAAATTATGAGAAGGTATGTGAAATCTGCCACATCACACTGAACAAAACTGCTATATTTGGAGACAATGGTACTATATGTCCTGGAGGAGTGAGAATTGGTGGGTATTTTGCTCTCATTTACATCTATAAAATTAGGACTTACATATACCTATATGTCATCCAGGTACTATTTGTAAATGTTTTCGGATTCTGGGTACTACTTTATAGCCAATGCCAAGAGGAGTCCAAACTTTTCTTTTGTGAATGTGTCCTCTTTCTAATTGTCAGCTCAGTTCTGTGCTGACCAAGTGAGGTCTGTTCTTCTCCAATTTCCAGTTAGCTCATTATTCTGTTCTCTTTCAGGTACTCCTGCTATGACATCAAGAGGTTGTTTGGAGGCTGATTTTGAGATGATCGCAGACTTCCTTGTTAGGGCTGCTCAGATTGCAAGTTTTGTGCAAAGGGAACATGGAAAACTTCAGAAAGATTTTGTCAAGGGCCTGCAGAGCAATAAAGATATCATTGAGCTGCGAAACCTGGTGGAAACATTTGCTTCTCAGTTTGCGATGCCAGGATTTGACATTTAAACATGTAAAAGAAGCTACTTGGCATACATTTATAGGTCATTTTCTTAATTGATGAAGTACAGTTCAGCATACCCTTGCAAATTTTGCTATAGCCTTTATTTTATCATTCATATGTTGTAAATGACAGGTATATGTCTATCTATTGGATCTGTTTCAAAGATTGCTTATGTCAGTTTCTTAAACATGTTATGTAGATAATGTGAAAACGACCTAAACAATAGTTAAGTTAGGTATGACCTTTTGCTTTACCCATGTGTGGCTGGTTAAAATATACTAGAGAAGAATACCCAACGATTATGGCAAATTTTGAAGTGATTTAGCTGCCACGCGAAGCCTGTTTGCCATCCGATCCGGCCTCTCCTGGACTGTACGAGGCAACTTCACATTAAGCACATGTTGTTCGTGCAATACAATTCTAGCTGTAGGTTGATTCTTTTTCTCATCTTTTTTCATTACTTTTGGAAGAGGTGATTCAGTCTTGTGACTCTTGTTGGAGCACTGGGTGACTATAATAATTAAAGGCCTGTTGTGACTGTTTAATGCAGTAATCATGATTTTACAGGAAGCTGCTGCTGTCTGCTGTCCACAACCAAAACAATACTTTTGATGTTTAACTTTTACTTATCCGATCCATTATTTTGTCGTTTACACTTTCTTGCATTTTTCCTTTGGACAATGCGAATCGGGCAAGGGACAAAAAGCATGAGATACGGTTAGAAAGCTAGAAATAAATTAAGCATCCATCAATATGCATAGAGCCAGAGATGTTATCTGCTAACTCCATTGCTTTCGTTAAAGCTAAAAACTCCAAGAATCTAGTCACTTCCCTACTCCTATACTTGAAAAGCTTCTGTTTTACATCATTATCCACCTACTGCAAACTACTAAAGATTAAATCTCCTTTGCTACAAAACAACAGCTAGAGTGAGACGGAGGGACCTGTTTAAAAACTAAAAATTGTAAAAAGTAGTTAAAAAAAACAAAGTAAAAAGATTTCATAGGAAGCTATCCTGTCCCGTCCTGTCCATTGTTTCATCTTGTCTATATTTTTAGTAACTGTAAGGGAACAACTAGATAACAAAGATAAAGCCAAGGTAATCAATTTAATTTTTTTAACAAACTACTTTCCTTCTATCTTCTGTCAAAATTTGATCTTTCATTCTTTTATCTATGACTGCAAAAATCTAAAAGCTTCTTCCTTCCTTCAACTATCTCATCAAAGAAATCATCAAGCTGCCCAGTAATGATCTCTGCCCCAGATCTCAACACCCCAAAACACCCTCTCAAGTTCTCTACTCTTTCTCTAATCTCTTCCTCTGTTTTCCAATCCTCCACCACTCCTTCCCCACACCTCCTCTCGAGCTCTGCTTTAAGCTCCTCCATAGCCATCTTTGACCTCCTAAATTCATAAAGCAGAATCCCTGGTCTCCCATTTATCTGGTTTATCTCTGCTGCAACTCTCTGCTGCAATCTTGCTGTCGAGATCATGAAAGCTGATCCAAAGAACAAACACCCTTCATAGCCTCCTCGCAGAAAACTGGGTTCGGGCCAACAGTACACTATTCCATATAGCAAGATCATTAGAAGTAAAGAGCTAACGTTTCTCATTGCGTACAGAACCCCTCTAAAACCATTGAATCCATTGAGTTTTGATTCGATCCCAACCTTTTCGTCAAAACGCAGTGACAGGGGTCGGATTCTTGTTTCCATTGAAGCTCTATTCTCCTCTTCCAATCCCACAGCCTCCCTTCGACACCCAGAAATCGCTCGTATCACCTGTTCCAAAGATGCAAACTTTTTAAGTCAAAAACGTTCATTTCTCAATTTATAGTTTAGAACTTTCGGACAGCAGTCTGATTGATGCAATATTGTTATTGGCAACAGAATTAAAAACATGATTTTAGTGGGATTTTTTGGATGAACCTGGCGATAGACTTGAAGAGTAAGATGACGATGATTGTCAAGATAAGAAGTGATATTGAATCCAGCAGAGTAGTAACTCTCCATGCCAGATATGCCTGATTTAAGCACAAGGCATGCCTCCCAAAGCTTGGAACTTTCGTCCATGTATTCATCGAGCCACTTATCACCAACAGGCAAATGAAGTTTTTGGACAAGCAAGGTCAACTGAGAGTGGAAAGATCTTAACAAAGAAAGTACCCTCTGGAGGAATTGGATTGACATGAAATTATTTGAAAGATAGACTCTTTCAAGATCATCAATCCCTCTAGTTAGAAAAGAGTAGAAACCATTGACAGAATTTGTAGAAGCAGGATCCATTCTGAAGTGAGGGACTGTCTACAAAAGACTGAAAACGAAAATCCCCTGAAAAATGTATAAAGAAGAACGAAAGAAAGGTAGAGATGGTAATACAAGAACGATGGAGTTGAGGGCGAGAGAGAGTTATGAAGATGGGGGAGGGTATTTAACTAAGAGAAAGTAGAAGCATAAAACAAAGGGGAACTATGGAAGAGAGGGAATATCTTAGGCGTCTCAGGTTTCTAAGGTTGAAAAGGATTGTTGGGAGCAATGATGGGTGTTTCCTACAGCGAGGGAAGGATGATTGGTAATACGCCATTTTCATTGTTTGAAGGACGGAAAAGAAGAGAAAAAAAGAACTTAAAAAGAAGTTGCATATTCAAGTAAAGACGTATTATTATTTACTGCTACAGAGGAAGAGAAGTAGAGACACTAGGGAAATGGGATATACAAAAGCCATTCCAATTTCTTCCTTTTCGGAGACCGTCTTCTATATCTGATTGGTTATTTAGTTAGGTGCATGTTTTTGTGTAACGAGTAAGGACTAAGGAGAGGGAAAGAGGCAAGTGGGTTAGTATGATTAATATGTAGTTCCCAACTTCATATGATGATGATGGAGGAATGTTCATGCTCATTGGGGGCTGTATGAAGTTTGACTGAGTTTATTGACTGAGATTCTGCTTCTCATTCTACCTTCTAATTTGTTTCCGCTTTGATGTATTACATCTTAGTCCTTCCTTTAGATTTTAGTGCTATTTTTGGCTTCTTCTTCTTCTTCTCCTCCCTCGAGCTGCTGACTTTTGTTCCTTTATTGAAATTTGTGGTTTTTATCTTTTCTAGAAGAGAACACTAGTTCTTGTTTGTTCATCTGAATGAAAACGTTCTTTGTACATGTACCCAAAATCAAGTCCTTTTAAGACCATGGCTTCTCTGCCAGTTGTATATTCCACCATCTACCCCATCATAACGTGCTGCTTATCCTTGTGATCGACGGCATTTGACAAAATGTGTTACCAATGGGTGGGGCTTGATTTCTAATTAACTAAGAAACTATCGAATTGTCGTAGGGAAGTGTTTTTTAATTTATTTTTCTAAGCCTCTATTAGAGTTCTTTCTGCTCAGTCGACAGTGGACCATGGCCATGACCATGACCATGACCATGAGACCTTCTTCCATGGAAATTTGCATAGAGAGAGTCAGAGTAGCCGTGTGATTTTGGAGAACGGGACATCTTAAAGCGTAAGTTAGTCATTGTTAGATTTCCATGGGAAAGGGAACATTATCTTTAATGTATGGAGCACCACAGTATGTTTAATAATGTCTGGTGCTAGGTGGTCCAGCGACCGGAAAAATAAACATAATGTGGTGGTTGGATTTTGCCGCCGGCGGCTACGATCCCTTTCATTCATACCCTTCATGTTATTCAGCTCAGCATCATAGAAAACCACTTCTGAAGAGAATGTTTCATTTTCTTCTTCTTGATGGTCCTGGAAGGATACAACTGGATGGTCCAATAGCCTCACTTACAATACACTTACGAAAATGATACGAAAGAAATAATAATTGTTCTAAGTTGATACAAGGAGGGGAAGAAAAAATGATCTGTCAGTTCATTTAATACGCCGAGTCCTCGCACAAGTCAAGTTGCTTATCAAATATTAAGTTGTGGTTTCCATGCAACGGCTTATATTTCCAATCCTCCTATTTTCTTTCTTTCACATCAATATGGTTCATACATTTATATTGAATTTATATAAATGTGATTTAATAAAATATAATAAGAAAACTATAATAAGAATAAGATATCAGATTTCCTCTGTTTTAGGCATGAGATTGTTTAACCTATTCCAAATGGATATGAAAGAGTTAGATGAGGGTTATTCTTTTAAAAATCGGACCGACTGGCCGATTCGACCAGTTTAACAGGTGTCCGGTTGACTATCCGGTCTGGTTCACTCCTAAAAATCAGTTCTTAATTGAACCAGTGAGAATCGACGACCGATTCGACCACTAATTCAATAAATTTTTTTAATATTTTTAAATATTATTTGGTATATTTCTGTTTTTTAATATTACTAATATTATATATAATTATTTCATAATTATGACGTCACATCAGTTCGACCGATAGTTAAATCGATCAAATTGATGACTAATAAAACTTTGTCCGGTCCAAATTTCAAAACACTGACAAGCGTTATAGGGTTATGGAAGAAAGTATCTATTCTGTTCTTTTTATTACCGAAACAAATTATGGCAGGTGGCTGAAAAGCCGAAAGGAGTTGGCTTGCAATTATATCTGTATTCTGTAGGTTTCAAAATGAGGAGACAAATTTTGAAAACTCCACAAAAAAGTTTAAAATAAGAAACAGGGGTATTATTGCCATATATGATTAAAGCAGGTGTACCGGTTGTCATATCTGCCCTGTCTTTGAAAAGAGAAGGGCTAATTATAAAAACAAAGGTTGAAACTAGTTTTTTTTTAATTCTACCCCAAATTTTAAAAGGCGGTAATAAAATGTTCAAATTTTTAATTTTTTTCTAATGTTAATCCGATATTAGTGTTTCTGTTAAGTTTGCTGACATGGCTTGTCACGTATTTCAGAAACCTTAACTATTAATAAATATTAGTTAAAATTAACCCAATAAATGAAGATTAATGAAACGATGTCGTTATTTAAAAATGACCTAAATCAAATTACACAGCATCGACGAACTTATGTTTTGATTTCAGTTTTTTCATTCATTTTTACTTTGTTATCTCGATATTTTCACTCTTCAATTTTCAGATTATGCAACCTCGATGCCTTCATATTAAGGACATTAGAAGAATAAACTAAAAACGAAAAGCTTACTGACGCAGTACGCTATAATGTGAAAGTAATTTGAAGTGTTAGAAAAAGAAACAGAAAATAAAAGGCTGAGAGCATAAGGAGAACAATAAATAATGTCGGGCTAAAATTAAAGAAAATTGAAAGTTTGAGTATTTTATTGTCACTTTTTAAAATTTAAGCTAGAATTGAAAAAAATCGAAAGTTTGAACATTTTATTACTACTTTCTAAAATTTAAGCTGTAATTGAAAATTTTATGAAAATTTGGCTTTTTTAATAATTAACCCAAAATTGAAAAAGTGGAACTTTAAAAAGAGCTTTTGAAGGTGCAAACCAACAAAAATTCTAAGGCATATGTCACCCTAAAGCCACTATATGAATAACCATTATACTAATTTTTTGGTTAATAATTAGAGATAATATATTTATAATAATTTTTTATTTTGGTGTTTAATCTTTCAAATTTTCAATTTAATAAGTAAAATTTTAAAATATGTATAACTCAAGCAAATATAATATCTTTATTAATTATTTATTAATATGACTAACGAAAATCCTACACCAAATAACAAACGTTGGGATAGTCATGTAAGTTGTGATGAACACTTAAATCCCTATATGACTTTCGTATCAACTCAAAATAATCTTAATTTTATTTCTTTCCTAAATTGTGCCTCG
>JAOQMR010000006.1:8590713-8606426 GCA_027563865.1 Erythroxylum pelleterianum | reverse complement strand
TAATTTAGTTTATGTCAGAATCAAACAGATATCAGAATACAAAACCAGATGACTGCTAAATCCATTTACAGAAGCGGATAACGGGACTTATACAGAAGAGACTGAAGTCTCGACACCAAAGTGTCACAGAAGAGACCAAATTCTCGACATCGAGGTGTCACAGAAGAGACCGAAGTCCCGACACCGAAGTGTTCATAACAGAAGACACCGAAGTGTCACAGAAGAGATCAAAGTCCCGACACCGAAGTGTCCATAACAGAAGACACCAAAGTGTCACAGAAGCAGCTGCAGTTTTAAAACAAAACAAGGTCATTTCACAGAAGACACCAAAGTGACACCAAAGTGACACCTTCTAGCCACAACTAGGATTCAACAGTTTTAAAACAAAACAAGGTCATTTCAGACATTTCATGAGCAAAGCAAATAGAACTTCCAATAATATAAACATGCATCAAATGCCTCGGACAATCATTGTCCGGAATCAATACACAATTCAGTACACATTCATCATAACCAATTTTAATTCAATAAAACAATTCAAGGTGAGACCTTCCCAGGTCATTTACAAAATTTTATGTCTAAATTACTTACCTAAATTACTTACTTAAATTACTTACCGATATTACTTACCTAAAGCGCCCTTACTGTTTATTGCCTCGAAGTCCCGGCAATATCTGGAAGTGGTCGTTCCTCTATAATAGTTAGCACGAATACACATCACTATTGTGAATGATTCAAAATTCTCTAATGTATAATGAATATGTATAATGCATGTTCATGACAAATTCCAGGATTAATCCTTAATTTTTGATTCTATTCCATAATTCACAACTCAAATTTATTAAATCCTTAATTGACAATTAAATCTAAAAATTCACAAATTTCACATGGAGAAGTAGAAAATTTTCTTATGAATCCGTTGCTTTAAGAATCAGGTCATTCGAAGGTCGGATGACAAAGATATTATCAAAAGAGTGGAAGAATTAAAATTTAAAAACAAAAATAAAATCTCAGCATAGCAATCTCGCGATTGCGACCTTTCTCGCGATCGCGAGTCTCAGCCCTAACTTCCATCTCGCAATGGCGACGACTCGCACTCGCGATTTTCCAGACTAAATGCCATCTCGCGATCGGGAGTTGCTTCTTCCTCACTAAAGTTCAGCCTTCCTCGCGATTGCGATTTTTTTCTCACTACCGTAGTTTCTTTCTTTTGTTTTTCCCATTTAATCACTTCTAAATAGTTTATTGTGCTTGTTTAAACTCACTGAACCTTCCAACTAATTCAGAAACAAATTCTAAACTTCAACATCACTAATCCAACATTTTACTTCTCTCTCTCTCTCTCTACGGTACCTTTCAAATCTTCATATTTTTCTCCACTGCATTACCTTTACTTTTCTTTATCTATTCTTACACTTCCTTTACCTCAACCCATATCAAAACCTCACCAACTTCATCTCCCAAAAAATCCATGCGTGATCAGTAACAAAAACAAGCATATAATTTCACGTATGTGTACATTACATTTATAGAGGATGCGTTCATCATGTATTTGTTTCCCTTCATAATTTTTCACTCTTCCTCTACAACTTTGATGATTCTTCTAGCTCCAATTTATCTCTACCATATTTTATAACTTATTCCTCAAGCATAACAACATAACCAAAGTCAGTTTTTTTTCTAATATAAAATAGAACACACACACACACACACACACACACACACACACACACACACACAGATATATATATATATATATTTATATTTATATTTATATTATATCAGAAAAGAATCAGTATCAAAACTACTCACCTAGTTATTTGTAGCAAGAAAAACAAATCGAAAGCACAAAGATTACACAACTGATGCTTCAACAAAATTCCCAAGATAGATAGTGATGAAAGAGCTTCGGTGGTTCAAGCAACAAGAACAACTTCCGAAGGCTTTTATTAAAATTAAGACTAAAGCCTGATAACGTGGGTTTTCTTGTGCATGAACGACATATATCACATACGTGTCACATACACTTAGCTAAATGTCTCATTTACAAGTTGCCACGTGCCACTGTATACTTGGTCCATTATTTTAGTAGTTTTAGTTATTTATTTATTTGACTTAATCTAAAAATACCAAAAATTTTCCGAAAAATTCCTAAAATTCACCCAAAATTCTGAAATAATAATATGACTCTCCAAATAAATTTTCAACTCAAAAATAATTTACCAAAATTTCTAAAAATACTTGAAATGTGCAAAATTGTTAATTCACATTTAATACATTCCAAATAAATCCAAAATTTTCAGTTATAACCAATTTACCCGGAAAATGTCATGAATGCATGCCAAAATGCTTATGCACAAATAAGCAATTATTCAATTATGCAAAGCATAAAACGTACTAAATTTTCGTAATATCCTAACCCCTAATATGGGGCGTTACAGCTGCAGCTTCCTCCCTGGACATGGCGAATACTCTGGCTTGTGCCTGACCCTGGCTCCTTGGCCTCCCTGGAGGATTTGCCTGCCTCACAGGTCCAGAACTGCCCACTTCATTGACTGGCCTGGGTCCCACTGTTTTTGCTCTTCTTGGGGCTTGTGACTGCGACCCCTCTTGCCTGACGGCCTGGGGACAATCCCTGATAATATGCCCCTTCTCACCGCATCTGAAACATGCTCTGAGCAACTTAAAACACTCCCCTTTATGAAGTTTCCCGCAATGGTCACAATGGGGGTTCGTGAATCTGCTTCTCCCTGCCCTTCCTGAGCCTCCCACACGTGAGGCTTGCACAGAAACTGCCCTTGTCTACTTGCTCTTGGCAGGACCACTACTGCTCACCTCACTCTGAGTATGAAAGGTTCTTGTGCTCTTCTCAGGCACTGGAGCCCTCATTCCCTTCCTGGAGGATTGCTCTCGGTTCTTCCTCTTCCTGCTCACTTCAGCCTTTATATTCTCCAGCTTCTCAGCCTGGAGTGCTGCATCTACCAGCTGCTGGTAGTCACAGAAGTTATGGGTCAACACCTTCTCCTTGATCCCAAGATGCAGTCCCCCTTCAAAGTTGCGGCACTTATCCACTTCATTTGCCACAATGTTTGCTGCATACCGAGATAGCTGAGTAAACTTCAACTCGTATTCAATCACATTCATTTCCCTCTGAGTGAGATTCAGGAATTCTCTGGCCTTCTCTTGGACATAGACCATAGAGAAGTACTTTCTCCGGAAAGCTTTCAAAAATTCCCTCCATGTCAAAACCGAGACTGTGGGGCACTGACTCCCACCAGTGGAGTGCATCCCCCTGCAGCAAGCTGGCTGAATAATCCAACTTCTCTTCATCAGAACACTTCATCTGATTCAGGACCCTCTCGGTCCTCTTCAACCATGCTTCCGCTTCTTCAGGATTGGTAGTCCCATTGAAGTCCACAGCTCCATACTTTCGGAGCTTATAATACTGCCCACTCCTCTCAGCCGGAGCTGGCACTGACACTCGCGACCCTTGGCCCATGGTATAAGTGAAAACCTTTGCAAAGGCCTGAAAAAGCTGCTGATCCAGCGGGTTCACTTGAGGCATAGGAGGAAGAGGCAGAGGAGGCACCTCATGTTGCACACTAGGTGCCTCAGAATTAGAAGCAGGGCGTCTCCCTGCATCTTGCGGGACATGCAATCCATCCGTACTTCCCTGATGTGAGCTAGATCGAGCTAGAGCTCCTCGAGTTCTTTTTCGAGGCGGCATAATTACTCCTTCAATTAAAAACCATTGAAAATCTTTAGTTCACGTAAAACA
This sequence comes from Erythroxylum pelleterianum, assembly GCA_027563865.1. NCBI lineage: Eukaryota > Viridiplantae > Streptophyta > Magnoliopsida > Malpighiales > Erythroxylaceae > Erythroxylum > Erythroxylum pelleterianum. The sequence goes on along the minus strand of JAOQMR010000006.1, from coordinate 8,602,648 downwards.
ATTTCAAATTATGTAAAACAATTCAAAACAATGCAAGTTGTGCATTTAAAAACAAGTAATGCATGTGATTCATTTAAAATAATGCATGTAGTTCATAAAAAAATAATGCATGTTGACTTTACCCTTGAAACCACCCACTTAGGTTCCTAGGAGATCACTAAACCTAGTCGCTCTGATACCAACTGTAACAGCCCAGACCACCCACTTGCAAATATTGTTCGCTTTGGGCCAAGGCCGTCGTGCCAAGCACCCTCACGGTTTTGCTTCCCAATGCCGTAGTGCATCCAGGAAGTTTTCCCACAGGACTTCCCAGGAGGTCACCCATCATGGTACTGCTCTGACCCTAGCACGTTTAACTTCGGAGTTCTAATGGGATCCGGTGCGTTAGGGCAGGGAAAACGCGTCTGCAAGGGAGAGGTATCCACACCCTTATAAGGAGTGCTTCGTTCCCCTCTCCAACCGATGTGGGATAGAGCCCATAGCCTTGTGCTACCGGGATATCCCCTCCCTTGTGGAGGGGCAACGTCCTCATTGGCCCATCGGTTCGAGTACTGGCTCTGATACCACAACTGTTGGACCCCAATTCCGGAGCCCAACATTCGGATTCCTGAACCTTGACCTGATAATCCTGAAGGATCACTTGTTGTCATTCCACAATGGTGGTGAGCGTACACTAGTCAAACCTCAAAATCAAACACTTCATAGAGATTGTAACCTTAAGTCTCTAGTTCATTTTGGAGCAAGAATCACCTTAATCGGAATTGTATAGCTCAAGATATCCTCAAAATACCACAAAGCACACCTATTCCAATCATACTCTTCTAACCGACCTCTCACTTGTTTTAGTTCACACCTCCTCAATTCAACTCTAAATGTTTCTAAATTTTTAGGGGAAGAAGATATATGTCTTAGGAAACTATTGGTCCAAGAATCGCTCCAATTGGAGGTCGGATGAGGGAGTTATGCCCAAAATAGTGGACCATGTTCATACCCAAAATCAATTTTAACCTCTCTTGGTGCGAATGCCATAACTTTTAACCTAGATGTCGGATTGAGTTCGTTTTTTGTACCATTGGAAAGAAGACATCTAGACCTACATGAAGACCAAAAATCCTGATTTGGCCTCTAACTGAGTCAAAAATCACATTTTGTCCTGTGCATGTCCGTTAAACGAACATGCATCGAGCTTTGGAGGCTAATTTGACCCGAGAAGGTCCGTTAAACGGACATGCATGTCCGTTTAACAAACATTGACTGGCCAAGGAGGGTTTTTCCACCCGAGAAGGTCCGTTAAATGGACACCCATGTCCGTTTAATGGACATTGAAGCTCCCCAAAGCCTCCAATGCGTCTCCAAAGCCTCCCAACTTCAACCTAGCATCATAATTACATATACACTTCCCAAATTCACTCATTATGATGCCTAAACACTTCATAACAACCCAACAACACATTCATCTCACCAAGATCTCAATCCTCAATCATCAAGTTCATTTAAAACCCCAATTATCAAACATACACCATAGTTGTCCCAATGTCTAAGCATAAACAGCATCCTAACTTGTGAAACTCATATCTCTTCATTCCCAAAACTAAATGTCACAAACTTTATGCCATTGGAAAGATCAAGAGATCTTCTATAACTTTCAAGAAGACAAAATTCCCCAATTCTACCCAGATTTTTCCAAAATTTCCTTTGCATCCAGAACACAATCTATCCCACATGAAAGCTTAAAACATAGCAATGCAAGTATTTGAAAAGCCATGAATAATCATAATGCATAAATACTTCATTTACACCCAAAATGAGTGTTTTACAATGTTTTAGTGGGCATTTTAAGCCACTTACATCATAAACCAAAATACAATCTTAACAAAATAACTTGTTCTCCAAAATGCATATAAAGCATTGATTTACAAAAGTTCTTGAAATACAAAAGGAAAACAATTCCGGAGCAATGCCTTTATGCGCAATCACTCAATCTCGTGCTCTTCACCTGGAGAGGGGACGGGATAGGAGGGGTGAGCTTGCGCTCGTGAGTAACACATTTATATCCGGTAATAAGCAAAAACAATTGAAAATCTTTATAATTCTAGAGGTTTCTCATTAAACTCATAAATCATACTTTTCTCAACTTCATCAAACCAAAATCACATTTCTCATAAATCAAACATTTTGCAAACTTGTCAACACATGTAAACACATAATCACATCACAAATTGGTTTGGCAAGTCCATAAATATGGCAACTACACAATTCCTTTAAATGGCCTTGTATAGGCGAATACTTGAGGGAGTCTTAAAAGGAGCTCCGTGCCACTAGCGGGCAGGCGGGAGAAGCCTTAACTTGGTCGACGTGCGTGCACGTGACAGTTTCTTGGATGGACTATACCGAACCCACATAACATATAATTCATGCACTTAAAACATTTTTGCACAAATGGCACATTCTTGAAAACTTGTTTTCATGCACATGACACAATTCAATAACCCAAAATTTCATACCACTCATAAAAACCATTTTTGACTCATTCCAAAGCAACAATTACACCATTTGCAAAGCAATTGCAATTCATTCCAAAATTCTCACACAACAACAAACATAAGGCAAATTCTCAATCATTTAAAGCACCATAAAAGCTCATTTCAAAGGTAGTTGGAAAAATCATTAATGACGTTTATTGAAGAGCATTTATTAGCCTATTATTCAAATATAAAAAAATGTCACCCACCTTATATCCTTGCTTGAATCTTATTCAATTTGGCCTCTCCTCTAGCTCTTCTTGCCTTCCTTGAATTTCTTCAACCATAACACAAAATTTCCAATTCAATAAAACTCAAATTGGAAAACCTAAATAACTCAATGCATGAAATTGACCCTAGAATCACTAAACACAAACTATTCATAAGCTTTCTAAACCAAAACCCATCCAAAAGCTAGAGCTTGAAAACATAACTCACCTTGAATCCTTACCCAAACAAAGGGTTTCTTGAATCAAAAGGAAGCTTGATCCTTCCTCTACCTTTTTCCTTCTTGGATTTATCCCGAAACTCCTCTTGAAGACTTAGAAAATCACAAACCTAGCTTTTCCTCTTTTTCTTCTCTTCTTCTCCTCTCATACGACACCTTCTCTCCTCTCTCCCTCTCTATTTTCGTTTCTTGCTTCTTTTACATGTAAGCCTCCTCATTTCTCTTGCTTTTATACTCTTTTAATGCTTAAAAGTCTAAAATGCCCTTAATGAAAAGCCTTAGTTCTTAAATGTTTAAGTGACATGCCCAATTTACCCTTAATGAAATTTATCTCTTCTAACACATTAATTTCCAATCTCACGCCACCTAACCTAATTAATACTACCATGCTAATTAATCCTAAAACAATTTAATCTATCAAGACCCCAAAATCATCTAATCATGCTTAAATAAAATAAAAAAATTCAGGGGCCAACAGTATTCCTTACTTTGAAGTCATCATAAGACTTATTTTATATATTCTTAAAATGCTCTATTATCTTATCAAATTCCACTTCTATTGTGCAATTAAGGTTTGCTAAAATAAACTCTTATATTTGTGGCCTTTATACAAATCATACCAATTTGTATAAACACGTAAGGCACATTTTTTATACTTAGCTTTTGGGAAGAGATTTCTTAATGCATCCACTAAATCCTAAACACAAAAAAAAAGAATGAACCAAACAATATAATGCAAGTATAATAATTCGACACATTTATAAAAATAAGTAGTACGAATATTTGAATGTTCACCTTTTGTTAATGGCTCACAAAAGTTAATTAATTCCCACTTATGTTTAGGTCTTCACCAAGAAGATATAAAATACAATTCCTAGGTTAGTAGTTCTCTCCCCTTAGTACAACCCAATATATTTCCATCACGCCTAACTACAGATAATAAAGCCCCTCAAAAAAATATCTTTACAAAGCCTCCATCTAACCATATTATTTTCCTACAACCACTAAAGAAACTATACTTTAATACCCTAAATCCTATGTAGAACCTCCTAAATATTAGTTGTCCATACTTTTCATCAAGTTCAATTTAAGTAATGAATAACCATTCTTTGTCAGTCCATCGCAGTTCTTATTCATAAGATAATAATTTTGCATAATGACCTTTCATAGATCCTTGTAGCATCACAATAGCTTTACATTTAGCCCTATAATATTGAGATTTAGTTACATGTAATGCATAATTCATCTGAAGATCGTCTATCATCTCATAATTGGCTAGTTTAGGTCCCTCCTAGAACTTGTGTAAGAATTCATTTGCTATCAATTTCTTACTAACTTGTTTGTTTCTTTACACTTTCTTGCAACTATGCTTGTTTCCTTAAGGGGACATTGTGGCTCACAAACAACATTCATTTTCACACCAAATCTCATCATTGAAACATCATATCCATTTATAATCACATAATTTCTTATTTCGTCCCTAAAATGAACCTCATCATTAACTTCATGCCAATTTCAAATTAAAAATCTTTCATATCCATTTTTGGATTAAAAATAATATTTTTCTTCCTTGTGACAAATGCCTCGAACCTATTATCATCACTACAGAACTTTAGCTTTACTATCCTCATATTCACTATATTAACCAAGTGATTCTCTTTGTCAAAATTTTTGAATAAGTTCACTCTTCATTACTACATTTTCCACTACTTCGATCCTCATCCACAATATTGTCACATTTAAATCCACCTCATACCTTCTTCCCATATTTCTTCTTATTTTCTCTCATAGTAACATATTCTTCATCATCAATAGCATAAATTTTGTCATCACTTATATCATTTTCAAATTCAGTCATCTCCATAACAACAAAATATTCATTCTCTTTTTCCACCTAAATTTGGAATAAACCCTCTTTGTTGTTGATATCAAAATCAATTTCTTTACCGTATATTAGAGGATTATCATAACCATGCTTATAATTGATTTCAACATTGTAGCTGTTCAATTCTTGCATGTGGTGAAGCATCGATAACATATCTTTATCATGGTGTAAGCTTAACTCTTTTAAGAATCTCATTGAATCTTCTTGAAATTTGTAAAAATATAGATACACTTTATGTCCTTTATCTTTTGATACTCCATTTAGTACTAACATACTAAGTTCATCAACACTCATATCCTTCTTGTAACGTATTGTTTTCCCATGTTAAGGGTTAGAATCCCAGAATACTGTACATGAGAGATACCAATGAGAAGATTAGAAAAATGCATTTCGTATTCATGCATAATGTTAGCCATATGAATTTGATTATTGAACATATTACAATGATTTGTTCATGCACTCATTTGACACTTTCTGGGTATAAATGATTGTTTTAATGTGATTATAATGTGAATTATGGATTATGTGTCATAAAAATTGAGTTGACTTGTATAAGTAGTGATTTAGAATTTTTGGTAAAATTTGAGAAAAATCTGAATTTATGGGTATTTGTGGATTAGGAAAAATACTAAGTGACAAGACAATTGATAAATAGCAGTAGAAATTATTGATATGTGACATTAAATTTAATGACAAGTGTCATTAGAAATTGGGTGATAATTGGATTAGAAATTGGGTGACAAATGGACTAGAGATCAATGGTGTTGAGTATCATTAGTAAAAGATGCTAATTTGATTTTTATGTGGTAAGTGTCTTGACAGTCACCAAGCATTAAACCCACATTATTTACATTTGAAAGACCATCTTTGCTTTGTCTTTCATGTCTATGCTCTTTACTTCATCTTTTTGATTTTCTTCACTCGCAATCTTCTCACCCTCACTCTCATCACTTTGAGATATTGCTTTCGTTTACTTTGTTTCTTCAAGGCCTTTGCTATCTCTTCATCTTGCGACCAAAAACCTAACATATTCTTGTTATAAGAGTTGATGATCGTATAAGCTTGAAGGCTAGGGTTAAGTGATCATTTTTGAAGAAGCCTTGAGCTAATCAAGTAAGTGTATCAATATTGATCTTCATAGCTTTATTAATGAAGCATATATGATGATAGTTAGTGGAAAATGATCATGATAGTGGAGTAGAATGTGTGCAGAAATTTGGTGAACATATGTATACGTTGATATTCTATTTTTAGTGTTCATGATTAATCATGGACTGTAATTTGTTTATTAATGATATTGAGTTTAAATTTAGGTGAGAATGAAGAGGAAATGATGTAGAGTTGATGAACTATGCATAAGATGGTTTGAATGTAACATATAGGAGTTGAAAATTTGGAATAGTGAAAGAAAATTTTCTGGAGTATGTTAGCTGTAACGTTTTCACTGAACATGCATCTATATTTTGGCCATATCTTGATTTGTAGATATCCAAATGGGATGATTTTAAGTTTAAGATTAAACTAGAGACATATGGCTATATTTTTCGTGAAAGGAATCAAATTTGAATTATGTCTCTAAGAGTTTCAAAATTTGGCATGAAGTTAAGTATTGTGTGTTGTCGCGATTTAGAAATAGTATGTAGTATTTTGAGTATAATTTGCATAATACTAAACTAGACTACATGAAATTGGTGTCATTAGAGACTTAAGAAATATGGAAACATTTGTTTAGAAGAATATATTACCTAAATACTTCATTTTTCTTGTCAAAATGGCCATGTAAAATTGACCCAAAAATATATTTTGAAAGAAAAGCTAGAATGATGCTTGAATTGTGCATGATCGTGACAAAGAGGAACATTGAGGAGTTTGCATGATCATGACAAAGAGGGATTGTCAAGTGTTGCATGATCGTGATAGAAGATACTGTTGTTTGACAGCTTTCGACACCATTCACTCTTTTGGCAATAACTTATTCTCTGGATCTTCGATTGACTTGAAATTTGAACCACAAACTCCTTCCACATTGTCCTTCCTCTACACCAAATTTCATTGTCATCTGAATTCACTAAAAATGGATTGTTGTTTACCAAGTGTTCAGATATGAAATTTTAGAGATGTTATAAGAATAAAAGTGATCCTATGAAAGATAATATGACCCAAAGAAGGTGAATGATTGATTGATGAACTAAGGAAGATCAAGTTTCGCAAGATATGATATATGAATGTATATCAATTCTAAAGTTATGAGTTGTTAATGATATAAAAGTGTTCTTAGAAACGCTAATATGATTGTAAGGAGATGAGTAATATATCAAGTAAAGGTGAATGAGAATTGGATATTATGAGAGTTTATATTGCTAGAAAAGAAATGTCGAGTAATTGAATTATGATATTAGCATAATTAAGTGTTCTTGAGGTGTAAACCTAAGAATAAGCTAGACATATACAAATGATAAGGTTTGAATGATCAAGAGTCTTGATTAAGGAAACATACCCGGAATAGTCAAATTGAGCATGCATATACATTACACCTATACATATGTGTACAATTGAATATTTATGTGATTATGCAATTAATTAATGTGTATGTAATATGTGTATTGCATAATGTTGATACAGGATAGAATGTCCGCATCTAGACGTTTCCGGATCATAAAAGCAATTGCTAATTTGGAGTGTACTGTGAGTGACCTAGATGGTCTCACTTGATAATTGTTTATTTTAAAATTTGTATTGAATCATTATGTGAATGTGATTATGTTAATTCCGGACATTAATTGTTCGAGGCGTTTGAAGTATGAACAACATATTAGAAGTGCTAATTAAATGTGAATTTGACGAAATAAGTTATTCTCAATGTATATGATGAATGTTGGACTAAGGTTTGATGACAAATGTGAATGAGATTGTGATAGTGTATATGAATGTGTAACATTGAGCACATTTGATTGATTGAATACATGAGATGCATTTCATTACATGAATGCATGACAACATAAAGGTTATTGTGACCAGAATAGCCACAAAAAAAGAGCTCAAAGCTCAAAATGTGATAAGAGCCTCTGGCTCAGTTATTAATATGCCCGGCATCCACAAGAGATATGGGTATTCACAAAGGATATGGGCTAATAACAAGGCACTCAGTCACAAGAATAACAATTGAAAGTGAGTCTCATGAGCATTGCATATAAAATTGATATGTATTTTTTAAATGATCAAAATGAACTAGTTGACTGCTCTGAACATGAAATGTGAACTAAGTGATCAAAGTGATATGTGATACTATATGATTATTAGTGAAATGATGTGAATTACGTGATTACATGAACTATATGTGCTATGTAATACAAGTGAGCCATCGAGGATGGTCCACTCACTGAGTTCGCAAAACTCACCCCAAAATTGTAACATTATTTTTCAGGCTTAGAGAAGATCTTCAGTTAGACAAATTGGAGTCTAGCCACTGCATTTGAGTAAGAGATAGAGGTCGGAATCAGTTCGCACCTGTATATGTATTTCATTGTTTGTATCAAAATGTGTATTCACAAGTTTCGTACAATGCATATGTGAATGATTTTGTAATGTAATGACATTATGACTAAAATTGTTTTGTATCTGTAATGGGCCCAAGTGACTACTGAACTTCCGATGATATATATAATGGCTTGTGATTGAAAAATGTTTTTAAATAAAATGGGCCGAAATTGATTATTGGTTTTCCCAAATATGCTTGTGATGCGTGACAACATTGCCATGAGTATGATTGTTTGACTATTCTAGCATGCCACCCTCGTAGAGTATATTCTCGAATACTGTTGGTATGTTTGGAGATATGCACTATGAGAGGGGGGTGCTACAATTTGGTATTAGAGCCCAAATTTAGTATCTTACATTGGCTTTTTCAAAATATGTGTCAAGGTATATGCATTTTTTGCATGTCATAACAGGCTGTAGCAACTGATCCCCAGTCCGAGTCGCATTTATATTAGTCACATGCATGAACATTTGTTAAGAGTTTGAGCTGATAGAAATAGTGAGAAGAATGATGCTCTATCAGAATGTGAGAAAATGAAAGTTTGTGGGTATTTAAAAATGAGAAATAGTATATGATTAGATGTGACAGATAAAGATTCAATGTGTTTGTATTGGTAGATATATTATTGAATATGACATCAATATTGTACTGTGGTGCTATATCTTTGAATGTGAAACAGATGTGAATACATTGTCATGGACTAATTGAGGAAAGTGGAGATATAAATATGAATGATGAGATTTAAAGTGTACAAGCTAAGTTGAAAGAAAATAAAATTTTCTATAACCTTGAGAGGTTAAACTTGGACTTGAAATGATTGTTTGATAAATGTGATAAGAGTTATGATTTAGCATAAGATTATATTAAAGGAATTGAGGTCAGAACTTCATGGAGGTTATGCTTCTAAAAATTTAAATTGATTGTGAATATACATATGTAAGATGAAATAAATAATGATTGGAAGAGGAGATAAATGAGAACGAGATAAGTAAAAGCCCACAAGGTTAAATTGATTTGGTATTGTGAGTGTATATCTGATGACGTAATTATTTTGACAAGTAATGTTATTAGCACATATATGTTATATCTTCGAAGATGATATAGGAAGTGAACTGTGACTTATTATATGCTCATTAATTTTAGCCCCCATAGTTAAATTTATGAGATGACTCAGAGTAGCGAATGAAAGCGTTTATAATGATCAATTGGAGATAGATTGAGAGTGTAAATAATGTTACTTTGTGTGATAAATTTGAGAAAAATGAAGGAAAAAGAAGCAGGACATGATCGTGGCATAGTCCCCACAATCATGGCAGGCACAAAAATAGAAATGTTATCTAGGATCAATTAAGATCAAAGTATCATTATTGTAAGATATAAATTGGTGATTTGTCAGAAATAATTCTCTGGATAGAATGGGATGACTTTGATGATACACACCTAAGCATATGCGACAATAATCATGTCTACTACTTCATCGAGTTTTGGTGAATAGAATATTATGACCTTGTAAGAAATAATAGAAATTGATCTTCTTGAGGTACTAAGAATGGCTGATAAGCAATGATGAAAATAGTTGATTGATAAGTATCACATGAACAATATGGATGATAGTAGCAAGAAATCTTCTTTTGAAGAAGAATTTCACCAAATTAGGTTAAGTAGACTAAATGGTTTACTTCTAAGAATGAATGATGATGGAACAAATTAGAAGTGAATATTAGAGTCCCATTTCTAACGGAGACTCAAGCATAAGAAGTTGAATATGCTACAGAGAGTACATATAGCCTGTTGATAAAAGGTAACCCGTTTACATTATTAGGTTCATAAAATTGGGATGATATTATTGCTATTACTGAAGGAACTTAGGTCCACACTATATTCTATGCAAATATGTTCAGGAGATACAAATTAGATTTGATGAATGTGTTACCAACACAGGAAGTTAAGATTGTAAATAAATTAAAATGTGTGAAGAAACTAAAATGAATGAACAGACATTAAGTCAATGTGAAATCAGAGGAAATCGAATCAATGGAGAGAATCATTCGAGAAAAGAAATTAATTATGAAACCAAAAATAACATTAGATAATATTACATCATTTGAGGAATTAGTTACTTAAAGAATTGCGAGAATTAATTATGGGAACATTGAGTTTTGGCAACATCTGTTGGAGTTAACAAATGCCCCCAACAACAATGTGGTGTTGAAGAATAAAGTGTCCCAACTTTGATTGGATCAATTTGTGACTATGATCATAGATGATATATTGAATGTATTCGAAAAGTTTAGAAGAATATTTTGAATACTTGAAGTAAATCTTACATATCATGAAAAAGAATATTTTGAATACTTGAGGTAAATCTTACATATCATGAAGGTAGAAACAATTATATGCCAAGTTCAATAAGAGTGAATCTTAGCTTGATCAAATAAAATGTTGGGTCGTATAGTATCTGAACATGGCATATTGGGAGACACAAAGAAAATAGAGGTAATGAAGAAGTGAGAAACTCTGATGAATATATATGTTGGATCCGGAGTCTTTTAGAACTAGTTGTATATGTTGTATATTGGATACTACCAGAGATTGTTAAGAAGTTTTTACTGATCTTAGCCCTTTAACAAAAATGTCTAAGGAAAATTATGTCAATCATATGACTGATGAATGTAAAAAGAATTTTAAGGAATTAAAACACCGATACTGATGTTAATTATATTACTTGGATTTGGAGATTTTGTAGTATATAATGATGTTTCACACCAGAGATTATGATGTAATCCAATGTAGCATAATAAAGTGATTTCATATGCATCGAGACTATTAAAGTCTCATGAGTTGGTTATTTGATACATGATTTTAAACTTACTGTAATAGTAATTGCTTTGAAAGCTTGGAGACATTATATGTACGGTGAAACATTTTGGATATATATAAAAATACAGATCATTTAAGTTCGAGGTAATTATTGAGTTTGAAAGGGTTCAATACAAAACTGAGACAATGGATAGAGTTACTTGAAGATTATGATGTACAAATGCGTATTTTCCAATAAAGCTAGTGTTGTAATCTAATGCATTGAACCAAAAATCCATTAGTAGTGTAGAATAAATTTAGATATTGAGGTTACCAAACCTAGTGCAATAAAGAGCATAGTTATTAGCTATTGAATTTAAGATCATTTTCACATGAAAGGATTAACAAAGCCCAAATTGAGGACTCATAATTTATGAATCTTAGTGAGAAATCGAAAATGGATTCGAATTTTGAGTTTGAATTAGAAAATGATACTTTGTGATTGAAATAAGAAGTATGTGCACCTGATAAAGATGATTGAGCAAAGAGATTATTAGAGAAAGCACGAATAGCAAACTATGCTATACATCATAGTAGGAATACACTGAAATAGTGTTTAACGGCTAAGGATGTAGAAGCAAGTGTGATGCGGACCAGTTAGCTTTAGATTACATGGAAGATCTTGACCGCGGCAAGGTTTGCGGCAGGATGCGAAACAAGGCCTAAATTAGGGGCCCACTTTT
>JAOQMR010000006.1:8578421-8590613 GCA_027563865.1 Erythroxylum pelleterianum | reverse complement strand
TGTCTTTTATTTTCCTAATCTTGTTAGGTTTCGGATTAGGGTTGTTGGCCATTATAAATAGGCCTTATTAATGTTTTTGCGGACAATTATCTTATTTCAGTCCAGAATTTGGCTTTGTCTTTCTTTCAAGATCGCTTGTCGCTCTTGTTTACCTTTTCGTCCAATTAAACGACATTGATTAAACTCCTGAACGGAGTCTAAACGTTCTTGTTCCATTCGTAACTTCCGTTCTGCGTCAAAGTGATTGCATGTATGAGTTGCCAACAATCTTAACAATTGGAGATATGCTTAAAGCTTATATTTTAATAGGAACATGAGGTCAATATACAATTTTAATTGACTTTAAGTATATCAATCATTATCACAGTGATATCGTTAAAATATTGTATGAAGCGTTTTATGCCAGATAGAATCGTCCACCTTTATATTGGGATGAATAAGGCCTAAAATAGATGAAAGCCATAATTGATTAGAAATGTTGTTGATAAGTGAAATTGATCGAAAGACGAATGAATTAGGTGGATTAACATCGAAAATATGAAATATAGTGAGATAGACATAAGAGTTAAGTGTATTAACACTGAAGAAATGTGAATTATCAAGCGAAAGATGAAATATTTCTGCGAGTATCACCTTAGTAAGATGTTTTAATATCGAATTATTTTTACTAGAAATTAAAAATTACAGTATTTTAACACTACCTTTTAAATTTTGAATTAAAATTGTAAAATTGAATAAATTTTAAATTTTTTTAATAACCTTTAATTGAATGCGGGTTCAAATTGAAATTGCATACTAAGAAGGGTAGATTTGATTGCTTGCCATGATGCCTATTAAACCAGAATCTGCATGGCAAACTCCAGTTGGACCACCCAAATCGAAAAATGCAAAATCTGTTTTGGTTGGCAGAACCATTGACTGCATGTGTAGAAGTTGATGTTGGGATTCAAACAAGTGAAAGTCCAGGAGGCTGATAGAAAATAAGAAATGTGAAAACTGCAAGTGATGATCCTTTTTGACTATAACTCGAATTGTCTACGACATGCAATCGTCCTGCCCATCCATTTCCAATCTGGTTAACTGTTGGCAGAGCCTGGATTTCTTTCCAAAAGTTCTCTTCATTTCATCCATTTCCAATCCAATTAGCTTCCTTTCTTCGATACATACAAATAGTGGAAGACAGCAATCTCATTACGTTTACCTGAGTGTCACTAAAGAATGATAAGCACCTTCTGTTTAACACCAAGTATCTTAAACCTACTCAAGTATAGTCTCTGCATTCAGCGTTTGAAACATCAAATTATACAGCATACATTCTAAATCGACTTGACTACCTAGTTCTCTGCAGACACGCACCACTACCATTTCTATTTACAAAATTTCAACCTCAGGAGCCTGCTTTGCAAAAACATATATGGTGATTGACCCCAAGTCAATCCACAAACACGAGTCTTTTGCATCTTAAGCACAAATGTCCAAGCTGAACATATACATAGATACACTATATCATTGGGGTTCTATTTCTTCTAAACTAGGCAGATTCACGAATCACGAGGACGAGCAGCCCATAGTGAACTTAGAGCACGAAGACGGTGAAAATATTCTCCCAACGCTAGTAAACCTCTCGCTGCTTGACGTATTGTTAGGATACGATACATGTGTTGTAAGGCTTGTTGTCGCAGATGATCTGCCTGTTTTCAGAAAGAAGCAAAGGTTGACAGAATGTGGGAATGGAGGAGTTGTCTAAAAGAATGCCAACAGAAATAATGGATCACAACATAGACACTAATAATAAAGAATGTTGATTACTGTGCATAATAAGTACCTGAATTTTTCACAGTTCTTTTTCCTATCAACAAAGATTTATCAAGTAAACGATACTAATGAACAAGGCAAACAAAGAATGTGATATATCCAGGCAGTTCATATATACAGATTCTCCTCACGAATCAACAGTCTTAATCTTTTGCAACAGTCATCAGAACTCTGTTAAGAAAATTAAAGGTCTTCTTCCCGTAGCCTCAAAGAAATTGACATGAAAACTTAGGACATAGTTTGGTGACTTCCACTCTTATTTTCAGTTTTTGGTTTCTGTCTTTAAATTTAATACAAAAATTAGTTGAATTTCTATTTTTGTTTTTAGATTACGTTTCTTCTCGTTTCCATAACTTACGAAAATCATAAAAACTAATTTTGATTTTCTATTTTCATTTTTTGTTTACATAATTAAAATAAAATTATTTTGAAAAAAATACTTTCAGATCTTATAGTTATTTAATAAACATATTTTAAACTTCAAATATCTTAAATTTTCAAAATTAAAAAAAACATTTAAAATAAAATATATAAATATCATATTTAATTCTAAATAATAAGATTGGCTTAAAAAATTATACCATATATTAATAAACAGATATCAGTTTTAAAATAAATTTTACAAAAATGTTTACTTATTTTAATAAAATATAATAAATTAATTATTAATATTTATTAATAAATATTGTATAAGATATCAAAATTATATTAATTATTTCATAAAATTATATATTTAATTATTATCAGTACGAAAAATGTAATACAATGATACTAAAACCAGACATTTTTTTAAGTTTTTTTTGTTTTAAAAAATAGAGACCAAAACTTAGAAAACTAAAACTAAAAATCACAATAAAAAAAATATAAGTAAAACCAAAAGACTCCTGAAAGAACAACATAGAGTGATGTAAAAAATGAAGTGCACATCAACTTATTGGAAGGAAATTAGTTATTACCTGGTTCACAAAACCCTCCACTGCCTCCAACTTCTCCATTGCACAAGCCATCTGAGCTCTGTAACTCCCAGCACCCATTAGATCAACTGCTATGCTTTGCGTCAGAGTCTGCTGAAGTTTCTCAATGCCTTGTGAAAGAGCATCTTCTGCTTGCTGAGAAGAATGGCGAAGAATGTTGACTTCCTCAAGCTGTTGATCAGTCAATGGCTCAATTTGGGACATAAGAACCTGCAAAAATAAAGATAAGAACTAGACTATTTTCCAAGAAAAAGATAAGAACTAGACAAATATCAGAACAATATTCTCAAGCACGTCCCAGTAAAAGTTCTGAACTACCCCAGTGTTTGTAATGTCAGGCCACATAAAAATTTGAAGCAGTCTGTTTTCTTTGATTTGTTGCATAAAACTGCTTGCATTAGTTATAATTCACATTGACCTGAAGTGAACAAGATGCAGAACAAGTTTTCACAAGTGCAGTTGAATAATGCCATGACATCCTAATATGAAAATAGACAGCAACCTAACCAATCTAAATGAAACCAATAACACAAAGGCCATAATCATCACAATAGACCAACACTGAGCTATACATTTAAAAGTTCTGATGGCCGTAATCCTCCAATCCAGAGGAAGAAGCGCTCTACTGATGTTCTCCATTTTCCAGAAATGAGATAGAAGACATCAGCTTTTGCAGCATCTGCTTTCATCCGGAAAAGATTGTTATAGTGATTTATGCCATTTTCTACAAGTATACGAAGTTCGACATCAGTTATATGGGCCTGTAATGCAGTCCTGAGTTCAAAAATTTGTTTATGTTGCTCCTCTACCCAGTGTCCGTATTCCATCTCAAATGTGGCAATTCCTACAAATTCAAAATAAAAAACATTTCAATAAACATAATAAATGGGGAGTCATAAGGTCATGTAATATGTTAAACAGTGTGTGCCATCAGAAAAAATCTCAACCTGAATTTACAGTTCCAGGCAATCCTAAATGACTAGTATCTGATGCACTGCTTATATATATACCCTGCAGTGAGATATTCACCATTAGATGGCTGGTATCTCCAAGGATTTATGTAAATAAATGCCTGTACAAATCACTTAAATCTCACTTGTTGTCGAGCTCTCTCCACTTCCAGCTCCAACTGCGCCAACTTCAGACGACTTGATTCCAATTGTTGAACATATGCCTAGGAAGCAACATTAAAGTATAATTATCTATGTCCACATGCAGAACGCTTTCATCTGGCACACAGTTCTAAGGGAACATGTTAACCTCTTACCTTTTTTCTCAAACGACTCTTGCGAGCAGCTTCCCGATTTTGTGCCAAGCGTCTTTGTGTCTGCAGACAAAAAATGTGCATTAGTATAATAGTAAAAACATCGAAATGCTACCTTTCTTTCTTCTTGGAAGACAGAAGAAGGGAGATCAAAGGGAAAACAGATATTAGATGTTAAAGGCAGCTCCCTCATGGCAATCTGAAATTTAGTGCTCATAGTATCTTGAAGAAGTGGTAGTCTTTGCTATTTCTTATGCTACTATATATTATTTTCTTCTAATACTTTATGTATGCGAGAAAAAATAAAAACAGAAAGGAACAGAGACTTCATAATAAAGACAAATTGGCTCATCACCAAGATAAAGACCAGTTAGGCGTCAGTGTAACAAACATCATTGTGGAAAAATACTAATCATTTCTAAACAGTTGACAACATTCTCGTTGGACAACTCTTGAATATGCAAGAAGAAATTTAAAGAGTAGAAGTTTCAGACAGCATCGTGAATCGGCTTATTAATTCTTCCATCAGACAGAATGAAGAAAAAAGCTTTCCTCTGTTATTGAACAAAAACATTCCATCCCAGTAAGAAGTAAAAGTAAGATATAAAGAGGAAGAGCAGAATGCAATTCCATCACCTTATTCGCAGGTCTGTTTGTTTCATGATCGCTTCTGGAAGGTTCCAATTCAGGAGAAACATATTCAATCTAGGGAAATTCAATCACAAAACTCAGTCATAGGTTAGAAATAATAATACTAATTTATTATTATTATTATTATCATGAGTAGTGATTCGTGATCTAAAAACGTAAGCACATTATCACCTTATTATCTGGCGAACCATCCATCTCTGCAATTGTGGATGAACCTATATTCGGACTTCCATCACCTCTGAATGTGCCCCCCCACGAGCTAATCTGGTGGAATGGCTCATAGATGCCCATTGCTCTCACAGCAGCTATCTGAGTTGACGATGAGCTCATGTTCCAACAAATCGGACGCTGGAAATGGGAAAAAGTTTAGACATGTTTAATAAAGAGCAGATTAAACGATTGCAGTCAAAGAGTTGCATTAAACTCTTATTAGCGTTTGCCAGACAATAGAAGGTGACGAATCACAGTCAACTCTCAGTATAGAGACTATCCGTCATGTATCGGAAACATATCCTAATCTAACACAAGCAATTGTTTAACTAGGTAATAGATCAAGGCCATTCAACGGCATAGTTTTGCTCCTCATTTATCAACTTCGAACCGTCTTCACAAACTTGTGTGACTTTCCAAATTTTGGAACTTGTTTAGAGGACAGACGAGGAGGTTACAGACATGAAACTCAATAATTTGGATTGCATCAGTTAAAAGTACGAGGCGAAGTCCTCCACTAGTAACAGTAATTCTAAAAGTTAACGAACGAAGGGAAAGTCTTAAGCCCCCTTGGAGATCAGGACCCAAAAAAACACCAGGAAAAGCATTCATTTTTAAGGCATACTGAATCTTGTACTAATAGAAGCTCAATCAAACCTAAAGGCTACAGTTCTTCCAACTTTCACTCACTTTACATCACTCATTAACTACCCTTTTGCAGGTTAGCTGGAACGAAAATGAAGGGTCGGACAGAAGAAAGTGTAAATAGAGTTATTTTAGCTTAAAACATAGATACCCGGAAACAGTTTGATCAGAAAAGACCAAATTGTGCCCTTTGTACAAGATGAATACTGTAGATTTCCATTTTTGACAAAATTCAACAGCTGTTCACCAGAACAAGACCAGCCCATCCAACATGACAAAAGAGCTTCAAAAATCATTAGCCTTTCACTACTAACCTCATAAAACACTTCAGTGAATCCTTTTCAAGTAAGGCGCCAACTTTACATTCTTTCAGTATCCCAAGTAGCTAGTGGGAGCAAAACAAGGAGGATCAAACCAAAGCTCAAGTTTTTGAAGCTAAGCGCTAGTGCAAAGTAACCTCGAAAAAAAAGATTGCTCTCAAGAAGAAATCTGTGCAAAAAAACCCAATTAAAAACAGGTCATGGCATCCTTTCCAATACAAACAAGTTGGCTGTTGAAATGAACGTCACCACACCATCCGTATATCTTTCAACAAAGAACATAAAAGAAACAGAATCAACGATAACTAATAATGGCTGAAAAAAGAAAGCCTTTTTCTTTTTCTTCTTTTGTTTTTGAACGCTACAGTCAACCCGTTAACGTCGCTGTCTGAGCAAAGCCAACTAGACTTTATGAAAAACAAAATAAAATAAAATAAAAGAAGCATAAGATGCGCACCTCTCTTCAATCTTAACGTACGCCACTCCACGCTACCTAATACACTATTTATTGTGTCATCTTATAACGCGAAACTCGACTTGTGCTGACGGCATTCTCCGGCGGCGCGGCGGTGTTAAAGTGCCACGTGGCGATTGGTGGAAGCTGAGGCGGTGCTGATGGTGGAGGAGTGGGTGTCATAGTCATATTTTTGTTTCAGTTTTATATTCTCTTTAAAATAAGCTGATTGGGAGTCTTGAATAATGAAATCTTGTAATAAAAAAGGTAAAAGAAATGAATATTCAGTCCAGTATGAATTAGAATGGTTAACTTCCTTTCCTTGGTCAATCATGTAAGCAAGTCCAAAAACTTTGGTACGTCTGTCGTCCATTCCCAGTTTAAGACGGAAAGATCCTTGCAGGAACATCCACAACATGAATGAGTTATTGAACAGTATAGCAATTTTCTCACGTAAAGAAAGTTGCAATTGGTCAATGCTTCCAACGAATCCGTAAAGTTTTGCCATGCAGATGATATGTGAGAGAGCCCTCGGTTAGTTTTTTATGTTTTGATGCACTGTGTGTTATGTTAATTGCCCATCATTTTGCCCTAAATACCTGACAACTTTGGAGTAATCCGAAACTGAGCCAGAAATTTCGTATTCTTTTAAAACAACGTCTTGATATTAGTGTTTTTTTACGTGAGTCGTCGTGACAATGTGGTTACACATAGGCTTATTCGTTGCTCTTTATCTTTTTCCGATTTTCAATTTTTTGTTTCCCCACCAATTTGTTTTGCTAACTTTCTTTAAATTCATGCAATGGTTTTCCCTCAAAAAACAAAAATACTAGTATATATATACCTGTAAGTTGTACATATTAATGGATCATCTTTAAATTTCGGCAGGAATTACTAAGGTTGCGCTAATGAAAATGTTTTCGCCTTCTCTTCCATTAAATTATAAAACCATTTGGGCATGTTTGCTTTACAAGAATAGGAATTCTGTTTCTAGTATATTTTTAAAGTTTAAATAATCTTTTGTTTGGTTATATAAAAATACAAGAATACCTAATCTTAAGATTAAGTATTCCTCAATTTTTAGGAATAGTTAAAGATCATCAAAAAGTGTCTTTAGTTATTTCAAAAATAGAGTTATTTGTCGAACATTTTTTATCCTTCTTAATAATAATAATAATAATAATAATAATAATATTAAGAAGAAGAAGAAGAAAAGTAATAATAATAAGGAATTTATTAATAATAATAATATAAATAAATATAATTAATTAAAATAATAAAATTAATAATAATAATAATAAGAATAATAGTAAGTAGAAAATTAATAATAATAATTATTATTATTAAATATAATAAGAATAATAAAATTAATAATAATAAGGAATTTAATAACTAGTAATAGTTAATAAAATTAATATTAATAAGAATAATAGTAAGTAGAAAATTAATAATAATAATAAGAATAATAAAATTAATAATAAGAAGAAGAAAATTAATAATAATAATAATAAGGAATTTAATAATAATAATAATTTGTAACAGTTAGTAGAAAATTAATAATAATGATAATAATAGTAATAATTAATAAGAATAAGAAAAATGAAATTAATAATAAGAAGAAGAAAATTAATAATAATAATAAGGAATTTAATAATAATACATATAATTAATAATAATAAGGAATTTAATAATAATAAATTTAATTAATAAGTTTAATTTTAATAAGAATAATTAAGTAGAAAATTAAATTTAATAACACTAAGGAATTTAATAATAATAATAAGGAATTTAATAATAATAATAATAATAAAGATATTTTAGTTTTTTGTTACTTATTTCTTTCTAATTTCAAGTTTATATTTTTAAACTAAACACTGACATAAAAATTCTTTAACAACAAACCAAATAAAATAATAAAATAAATAATAAATCAAACAAAATAATACTTATTCTATTCTATTTCTTATCTCTATTTTTAAGAATAACTATTCTATAACTTATTCGTTCGACTGTCAAACAAAAACAAGCCGTTAATTTCCGGCGGATTACAAAGCTAAAAGCAAAAATACATACGAATTAATTGCAGTTGCCAGCCTGAGCAAGGAAGTTGCCTTGTCAGCTTAGCAATTGAGAATCATAAACTAGAGCAAGAAAACAAAAGTGGACATGTGTAAAGGAACAATAGTGACTTTGGGCCAAGTGAGTGTCCACGCCCTCTGAATTTCATGATCACCACTGAGGTAGCCGCCAATGGAGCATGGATTCTAAAGGACTTGGTTACATTTGTAGATGATAATATACGTCCGTTTGTTCTGGTTTATAAGATAATTGAGATTGGAAATGATTAACAGCAAAGTATATCAAAAACAAGGGCTCTCTCATAACTTCTTTTTCGCTTGATTTGAAGACTTCTTAATCATGATGTCTTAGTAATCTGTTACTTCATGATCTTTTTTTTTATTACATTAGGTATCCCGACTTAGTTGGACTAATTCTAAGCCTCTACGATCTCACCCTAAGAGTATAGAGAATGTAAATCTGGAACTCCAAGATCCCTTAGGTTCCTACGTAGCCTGTATGCTTCTGCGCACAAGGAGTCTTCATATACTTGATTGGTCAACTGATGATTGATCACTGGCTCCCCCTGCTCAGCATCAGGTTCTCATCAGAAGCGAGGTGTCCGTAATTGATCCGATCAGAGAGCTGTGCCCAGGGGCTAAAGGATCATCAATAGGAACATGCCTATTTCTCCTCCTTTGGCGTGACTCGAACTCAAGATCTCTTATAAAAAAAAGTCTTAAGTGAGAAATCTTGACCAATTAATCCACCCCTCATTGTCGTTACTTCATGATCTCTTAGTATTACATATGATCACTAACATATAAATGATTCTACAATAACATAGTTGTTCATCAGGGGCCAGAATCTGTACACGTCTAGGGGATGTAAAAAGGCTTAAAGACACCCACTATCCACATTAATTAGGTAACGTAAAAGAGACAGCTTTTGCTTTATATAAATGCTTAAGGTGGGTCGACTTTGAAATTATTTAACCTTCTTTCTTTCATGTCTTAATTATTGGCATATCCTTTCCTCTAAGTCCCATCTCTCACGGAACCTAAATCTTATTTTATTGGCTAACCATCAAACCTAAACCCTCAAAGATAAGTTTTTAAAGTGGCAACTACGTACCACCCTGAATCTTCCTTCTTTGTGCACAATTTGCTAATGCTATCCTGCTCGAACAAAAGAAAATCATATTATTACCTTTTCTTTTATAGTACCTAAGCTTTGCTTTTGTGTATACGTGTGCTTTCTTTCCTTTACACGGTATAGTAACAAAATTGTGAAGTCCCTTAGTCAGGTGTACGGGACAATAAACGAATGTTTCTCACTTGGGTGTCAAGGTTGTCCTTAGTCCTCCTCTGTCTAAGAAATAGCACCTGCAAATTGCCATTATTTATAACTAGGAATATAGGAAATCAGATCTTCTGTTCAGTTTTACTCTTTCTTATTCTGTCTTATGGAATCTTAGTCATTTATTTTGTGAGATCCACGTGGGCTCCATGCGAACTTCACATAAATAAATGACTGAAATTTATTGGACACAATAAGACACCATAATATTAAACAGAGATCTGAACTCGGAATCCAGTGTCTCTAATAAGTAAAGATGCTCTTGATATGTAGTCAAGCTACACATGTGTGGCAGTGGAAAGAACACAAAGTGTACAAACACTAACCTTGGTCTGATTCTCCATTGACTTCGGGTATCTATGTAAATGAAGTTTAGTGGACTAAGAGAAGGAAGGAAAATGCTATTGTTCATACATACACATGTGGTGGGTAACAACGTAAACTCCTAATCTAAAGCGTGTTCTTAAAGTGGCAAAGCCACTTTAGTTCCTTCAGTGGCTATCACTAATTCGGAATATTCTCACGTGTTAGATGCGTGAGGCTTTGCCCACCCCTTTGGAACAACTGTGTCATAGAACGAATCGATTAAATAAATTAGTTTGATTTGAAACAAATAGCGGCTTACTAAATTTCTAGATTATAATATGATATGTTCAATCCAGTCTTAATATGCTAGCTTGGTAAATTTGATAACAATAATATAAAAAAAGAAGCAGATCCAGTTGTCGCATGTTGACTCATGTACAACCGTTTAGTTAGGGGCATCGTTTTCATCAGAATGAATTGTCACTCTCACTTTTTGTCCTATAAGTTAGATTCGGTTGTCTAAACAGGCTAAAGAGTAGCCACTCCTCAGGTGTGGCACGTAATCCATCATTTCCCTATGCTGGATAGACCCACTTGTTCTCCAAGTTACAGAACTTCCCCCATTTGTGGGGAGGAAGGGTATATGAGCATGCCTGCTCAGACCTGCGGTACTGAAAGAGGAGTAACTAAACATAAGCTCACACAAGACTGAAAATTGCCAATGGCTCGATGTGCTCCTGTGAGTTTGATAGTGCGGTTTCTGAGTCCAGTCTAGTGTTGAATTAATGTAGGTGAGTTATCATTAATTAGGCTTTTATTAAATATAATTATATATTTGTAGGTGAATTATATTTAATAATATCAGAAACCGCACTATCAAACTATATATATATATTTGTAGGTGAATTTTATATATATATATAATTCACCTACAAATATATAATTATATTTAATAAAAGCCTAATTAATGATAACTCATATATATATATATATTAATAAGTTTATTGGATATGATATAGTTATTACCATAAATTTATACTAGAGAAAAAGGAGAACAAAAATCTGCACATTTATTCATCATATAGGTTTTTTAAATAGGTTATTACAATAATAGAAAGAATGACAAACTTGTGACCACTAAACATTTAAAAGTTAAAGGGTAAAATTAGATCTTAGAGGTTTTAATTAACATTTAATTTAAATTCTAAAGCTTTTTTGGGGTAACTTTATGATTAAAGTTTTATCACAATATGTAACACCCAAATACCCCCTGGGAGGATATGTGGATGCCACCCAAGACAGTACAATCAAAACCAAATATCACACTGGTATTTATTTTATTTAGTAACTCAAACCCACACACACATATGACATATCATAAATCTTGGAATAAAAATCCAAAGAATAATTACAGGCCCAAAAGTGTTAACTAAAAATATGTTCAACAATACAAAAACAGACTCCTTTGACCATTGCGGTTGACTCGTCCCAGTCTTTAATCTCCTTGCTCTGAACCTATACGGGGCAAATCCACCGTGCTAAGCTTATAGCTTAGTGAGTAATCATATATCTAACTTAACCAATTGATTTTCACAAAAACAGTATAAGCATGCATTCAGAAATGAATATTCAGGCAAAATGCACTTCAGAACAGAATTGATCATTAACAGAACAAACAAATCAGAAGTCCATGAATCGAAGTCATAAAACAGAAGTGCATAAACAGAAGTCCATAAAACAGGAGTGGGTAACGGGACTTATACAGGAGAGACTGAAGTCTCGACACCAAAGTGTCCATATCAGAAGCCAAAGGCTCGACACCGAAGTGTCACAGTAGAGACCTTAGTCTCGACACCGAAGTGTGTCCATGAGCAGCTGCAAACCCTTCTAGGCATGCCTATTTACCCACAACTCGGACAGAACAAATCATTTCAGTCAGTCATGTCATATGCAATAAAATTAACACGTCCAATAAAATATTCATGCGACAATCGCCTCGGACGTTCGTTGTCCGGAAAAGTACACAATCAGTACAACACACATGAGCACTCCGACATTTATTGTCCGGCACAGTTCACAAATCACTTTTACTTCAGTAAACAAATCAAAGTGAGACCATCCCAGGTCTCTTATAAA
>JAOQMR010000006.1:8556977-8570683 GCA_027563865.1 Erythroxylum pelleterianum | reverse complement strand
AACAATTAAGAAATCACACGAGACAAGATTAACCAATTATGAGAAGATTGTTATAATAATAAGTCTTAAGGTTGAAACAACATCATAATTTTTTAGTGATTGAAGTGCTAATGTGTAGGATTGTTATTGAATCTAGGAGGATTTTATCAAACGACTTAATTCAACTAGAGAGAATAATGAATACGAAAAATATTTTCTCTCTCTAAGCCTTTTTATTCTACTTATTTCTCATTTCTTCTTTTAAAATTAGTTTTGAACTAAACCTTAAATTCTTAATCTTGTTTTTAATGCAACATAATTATATGCAAAAAATAATTTCAAATTAAGTTTGTCCAAATGGAACCTTCTTTATCTTTTTTAAATATGAACATTACTATCTTTATTTAAATGGGAAGTAAACCTTATCAACCCTAAAAGAAATAAGATAAGAGAAATTTTAGGCATCAATATCTTATATGCACACTATAATTGAGGGCTCTCTATTAGTGGTTACTATTTCATATATTAGAAGGTCAATCATGTTAATACATGTGTGTTAGTGTTCATAATGCATGACAATGACATGGAATTACTTACTTGAACCTATCAATTAAGACATATAAAAACAAAAATACTACTTCTTGATAATTATATTAAAGCAAATATAGAAATTGATTATTGAAACATGTGAAAAAAAAGACAACATAAAATAATGTTATTTTTTATAGTTAAACAAAACATAGCCTAGAAAGATCAAGTAAAGGGTAAATGACTTGAGTTGAAAGGTAAGTTCAAGACATCCAAATGCATTCATGAATATGGACAAGTTGTAAAAGATGGAAGCATAAAAAAAAAGTTGGAGTTTAGGGCTTTTGGCAAGAAAGAAGTAAAAATAAATAAATTCAAACCCTACTCCTTCCCTCCTCAAAGCCTCTATTTTAAAAATAAAAAACACATTTCCTTTATAATTCATGAATATAAAGTTAACATTAGACGATGAATAGTAAAATAAGTTCTAGTATAAAAATAATATTGATCATTTACATCTTTTCACGCACTCATTGTGTGTGTCATTCGCAATAAATTAAAAATATCATTGAGATAAATCATCAGTAAGATAACTAATAAAAAGAACCGAAGAATTTTATATCACCTTATAATTTGTTTGTTGAATCAATAAACATGTCTCTAATCCGGTGCTCAATATCCCAGCTAGAGGAGGAAATATTGGGTATACCACAATATCTTAACCTTTTATAAGGCTTTTGGACTTCCCAATGTCTGAATCTTAGCAACATAGAGAAAATTGGTTGTGGAATTTGGAAAATTAATATTATACAAGTAATAAAATTACAAAATTATGCCTACAACTATCATTTATGTTTTTCTATAAGAAGAAAAGCAAGCATATAACATAAAATAAATACAACTAAAATCAATCAAAAGGTTTATTTTTGACAATGGTGCCTATTATTGTTAGGTTCCATACTGGTAACAATGGCTTCCATTAATGATTGGTTTAAGAGTTCTATCAATTGGGTGTTAGATCCAATAGGTTTTGAAAATGTTGGTATTCTTATTGAACACTCCTAGTTATTAGGATTGACCTATACTTATGGCCAATAATTAAACAACTAAAAATATAATAACATAGAATTGTGATATTTCAGCATTTCAAAAATTAATTGATGGTGATTTGTACTCACTAAAGATAACAAATTAGTCCAATAAAACTAATTTGACCGATATTAACAAATCAAGTATAATGTAATTAAGTTGAGGTTCAACTTCAAATATTTAATCTAATTAAATTTAGGTTTAATAAATTTTTTGAGCTTGATTATTAGTGAAAAAAGGCTAAACCAAAGTTAATGAGTTAAATTATATTTAGTTTGATTTCAATTTGAATATTCAAATTCAATAAAAATAAAAATTAAACTAGATTTCTTTTCTAAGTTTGAATTCAAGTCTTGAAAAGATCAATTCCAACTTGATAGTGACTTTTGGGTGTTCTCTTTAGACCAAATTATAACCTATTAGGATTAGTTAGTTTCTTATGGCTTAAGCAATTCTTATGGGAACGACCTAATTAGTTTCTAAAATTTAGAGTAAAAGAAATATGTCTCTCCTACAGATTAAGAAACTTTTTTAAAAACTGTTTTGATCTTTAAAATTCTATTAAAAAAACTCCTTATAATTCTCCAAAAAATCCCTTGTTTTAAAATTCATTAAAAAAATAATATTGAAAAACATGCAAAATAAACATTAGATGTAAACTATTCAAATGTCACTAATATGATAATCCAACATAGCTTTTAAACTCAAACCAAACTAACTTAATTCGAATTAAATAAATAATTTAAAATAATTATAATAAATCATTACTTTAAATCAGATTTAATTAATTTGGTTCAAATTTGAAAACTGAATAAAATCATCGTATAAACAACATTTAATTAGTACATGCGTGCATATATTCCATTATTATTTTTTGACCAAGAGGAGATAAAAAAATGAAAACTAAAAGAATTTTTATTGAAAATTTTAAAACTTCAGAAAATTTTTGTAAATTTCTTAAAGTGCAGAGGATATTTATGTCCTTTAACTTAAAATTTATCTGAAACATCTAAAATTTGAAGGTCTCGAGTCCTCGTAACTTTATAAGGAGTCCAGATCTTCTGTTCAATTTTATGGTATCTTATTCTGTCCCATGAATATCAACAATTCATGTATGTGAGCTCCGCGTAAGTCATGCATAAATAAACGTGAGGTCCGTATAAATAAATGGCTGAGATTCATTGAATAGCATAAAACACTATAAAATTAGACAGAGGATTTGTTTCCTTTATAATGGCTTGTAAAAATTAGTAGGTGCTAACGGAATTCAACAAATAGATTGTGAGCACAAATGATTGAGAAAGGTTATCTATTACCCAACTGATGGAAGGATTATTATTAAATGTTCAATCATGTCTTGAAATATAAAAAAGATTATAATAAGATAACCTCAAAATAAAATCAATTGAAGTAAAGAGATTATACAATGAATTGTCCCGACAAATTAACACAATCTAGAAAGACGAGTCGAAACTAAAGCAAGCGAGGAAGAAACAGACTACGTTATAAATGAACCGGTAAAATACAGTAGGTTTACAAGATTTGTACACTAAGATCTGAGCTAATCTAAGCGACCGTTCTCTCTGTAATCTAAGCCAATTAGCTATATCATCTAGAGTTCCTGAGGACATAGAAAAAAATGGCGTCTGGAGCTTTTTGGGGTTTTAGTATCGTTTCAATTATTCCAGAAATCTTGTTTAGAAACCAAACCCAGCTCAAATTTATGTCGAAGCCGTACAAATATCCCAGACTTGGAAATGTCAAAGAGCCTCCAGATTCCAGACAAAACTCTACTTACTCCTCACAAGTAATTGTCTTCAACTAGCTTCTTCAATTCCTCGAGCCTTTTTATAATCTTTGGATTCATCAGGTCCCTGGCTTCCCTTATGAGAGTCCCTTCCTGACTAAAATGGTAAGCATCCACCACAGCCTTGATCCAGGTATGTAACTTTTCAGGTGTCCTATAAGATTAGTAAGCCCATTATTGAGAACATCTCCCTGCATGGAATCAACTGATAACAATCCTAAGCTCAAACATCATCAAATCATCAGCGAACCCTATCTGTCCTTGTGTCTTGATGCTATCAATAAATTATTCATTTTATAAACTAGAAAGAGTAATTCAAATGCTTGAATTCTAGATTTTATAGGTCAATCATTTCCATAGATAAACTTGGTCACAATTAACCAAAGCAAAAGGACTTTTAAATACATACGTGTAGAGGCAGTCTACATCCTTTCCTTCAAGTTCTTCTCCTGGTGTAAATGCATCTTCTAAGCCACACAACAGCTCATCAGGATCCTTAATTTTGAGAAGATACTTCACGATTCTAATTTCCTTTGGCATTTGTCTCTGTAGATTGCCCACCGCGGTCTTGTACAGATGATACAACACATCCTTCACCTGCAATGCAGGATGAATGATGAATCAATAATTTTTATTTGGCTTCTTGCAAATAACAATTCTGGCCATACAAGACCAAATTAAAATTAAATAATTTACTGGGTCAAATTACACTATGATTTGACATGGTATAATCATCATAGATGCTTTCTCATGAAACCATGCAAACATCCAATATTTATTAGCATAGTCCTTCTCCTGCATAATTAACTTTCTCTTTCCATACAATCTTTTTTCTCTATGTAACTTGTATCAGAAGAAACTAGGGAGGAATGAAGGCTCCTTGGTTTAGGATATTTTTCAGCCAGGTTACATGACAATATTCCACTAGAATCAAGGAAGATAAATAAATAAATGATCAGATACTGCATCAATACCAAAGTGAGGCATTTGTTTGAGCTACTGATCATTTTACCTCATCTTTTGTCATGTTAGATTCTTTGGCAGCTGACCACGCTTTGGTGATCATCATAACTAATGTAGAATCAAGTTGCTTCTTTTCAGCCAAATCATCTATCTTCCTACAAGCAACATCTAGGGAAGGAGAATTGACAATGTCTTGAAACTTCAACTCTGCCACATTTAATGCTTCCATGCTTTCCATGGCACTATCATATGCTTGCACAGCAGCTATACATTCATTTCCAAGCTTTGCCAAATCTTGGAACACATAATAAGAAAATAAAGGAAGTGTCATTGACATGACTGCTAATATTCAAACACAAAAACATGTCCAGGGACTCATACAGATTAGTTTTGATGGGTTGCATGAAGCTAAATAAATTAATTCTGATTAAAATAAGCACATAATTTAATATCATAAACAAAATATCTAATAGGAAGCTGTCTCTGATAATTTCAGTAATGAGCTGAATCTCATTTATAGTTGCAGTCTTGCAGATATTATCAAGCTATATTCTGAAGCTTGGTGCTATCAACAAAACATTCTCATGTGGTAATTTATTCAAGAAATAGCAAAGTAGAATTGGCGTTGAGGATTCTCCAAAAGTTCGTTTGAGTTTCAATATCACAAATTTGAGCTGTCATAACTAATAGTGAAGCTCTAACGCTTGCATAATTGAATTTGAACCGCATGAAACATCCAAACAAAGAGGTGCAGTCTCACCGCTCTGCTCAGTTGGGTTGTCATGATATGATTGAGCGACAGTGTGAAGATGCACAAAGAATTCTTTTGTGAAATCTTTCCGACAACTGGCGATAACTTCACCCATCTCAGACGGCGCATTCCTGATCATTTGAAGAAGTTCATTGTGTCTCTGTACATCTTCATCAATCTGCTAAAAAGAATGGGGTAGCATAATATACTCCAGAACATGCATCATAAATAATAAAGTGCTACCATCCAACGATAATGCTAACTTGCGTTGGCAAAAACAATCAAAGGGTACCTCCTTCAACTTCCTAGCAAGGCGAAGTAGATTATGCTTCATCCCAGGATTATCTTCAGAATCTGCTCGCTCCTGACACCGCTTGAAGAAATGAGGACGAATGTTGTCCCATTCCTTACTAAAAGCGAGTAATCTTCTCCAGTCAGTGGGGGTGGACTTATCAACCATGAAAACCTCGATCAATTTGTCACATACTCTACTCATTTTCCCCTCTTCTTCCACATCATCATTCTCACCGCCACTTCGCCTCGGACCATTGTCAGCATCAGAAACCGGCGACTTCCGTCCAACTTCACTTGCGCCGCCAAGGATAGCAGCCGGAGATGGTTTCCTTCGAAACCCAGCAACGTTAAAGGTCAAGCGACAACCTAGACTTTCCGAAGCAAGGAGGAAGAACACCAATTAAATCCCAATCCAACATGACAGTTAATTAATGAAACAAAACAGAGTGACTCACCAGTGAAATAAGAAGAGAAATTAGGGTTCCTAGGTGAACATCTAAAGAAGGGAAGAGAAGGAGAAGCTGCGAAAGAAGCTCTTAGAGGTAAGCAAGACGCTTGCAACTCCATGACGACTACGACTCACACACAAAGAAACTAAGAAAGGCTTAAACTTTCAAGTTTCGAGGCTTATGTAACAGACAGGATGCCTCAAGAAACTCGGCTGATTTGACCTCTGGTATTTTCTTTTCATAGGGGTAATTTGGTCACTTCATTTAACTTGAAGAACCTTAACCACTAACGCCCCCAACTCTCCTCAGCTAGCTTTGTCGCAGCTGGTTGTTTATTTTGGCGGGAATTTCCGGAGAAATGCTCTCATTGACGTGCCTCTCGCCGGCTAATGTCAATATTTTTCAGCAGCCTTCACTTTTCTCAGAACCGAAGATATTTTCAGAACGAAGAAGAAGCTATCCTAACCGTACAACTTCTACACTTTCTTGTTGCTTCTGTTGCCAGAACGATGGGTATTGGTCAAAACAATTGGTTGGTACTTGTATCCCAGAGGAGACCCAAGATGCCGATTTGTCAACTACTTCTTCTGTTAGTCGGGTCTTCAACTATGATTGGATTACTCTTTGTCTTCGGTCGTGTTGTGGGATACAAGATGTGAGAAGGATACACACGGTTGTTTTGAAATTTAGTGAGTCTACCACGTATCTCTTTAACAATTTGATATGTGCGTACTTGAAGTTGGGTGAGTTGTTGGAGGCACGAAAAGTGTTCGATGGAATGCCGGAGCGAAATGTTGTTAGTTGGACCGCGATGATTAATGGGTACTTTAATTCAGGTCTGGATGATGAAGCGTTAAGATTGTTTGGTGATTCTGTAAAATGTGGGGTGAGGGGAAATGGTAAGACTTTTGTGTGTGTGCTGAAATTGTGCAGCAGGAGGTTGGATTTTGAGGTGGGGAGGCAGGTTCATGCATGTATTGTAAAGGGTAATTGGAGGAACTTGATTGTAGATAGCGCTGTTGCTTATTTCTATGCCCAATGTGGTGATTTGATTAGTGCATTTGGTGCGTTTGATCACATGTTGGAACGGGATGTGGTTTCTTGGACAACTGTGATTGCCGCTTGTTCACAGCGAGGGCATGGAGCGGTCGCCATTGAAATGTTCTCGAAGATGTTGACTGAAGGATTTTTGGGCAATGAGTTCACGGTTTGCAGTGTTTTGATGGCTTGCGGGGAGGAGAAAGCTTTGAAATTTGGGAGACAATTGCACGCTGCAATAGTAAAGAGGATATATAAAGTTGATGTATTTATCGGAACTTCTTTGGTAGACATGTATGCAAAATGTGGGAATATCTTAGATTCAAGAAGAGTGTTTAATAGAATGAGAAATAGAAATACTGTTACATGGACTTCCATCATAGCGGGTTATGCAAGAATAGGGCTTGGTGAGGAGGCCATAGGTCTATTCCAGGTGATGAAGAGGCGAAAAGTGATGTCCAATAACTTGACCATTGTGAGTGTCCTCAGGGCTTGTGGCTCAATCGGGGCCTTGGTGACCGGCAGGGAACTGCATGCACAAATAGTCAAGGATTGCACTGTGTCAAATGAATACTTAGGAAGCACTCTTGTGTGGTTTTACTGTAAATGTGGCGAGTCTCGCATTGCCTCGAGAGTCTTGCATCAAATGCCTCTGAGAGATGTTGTCTCATGGACTGCCATAATATCGGGTTATACATGTCTGGGTCATGAGCCTGAGGCTCTTAGATTCTTGAAAGAAATGATGGAGGAGGGTGTAGAGCCCAACCCATTCACTTATTCTTCAGCTCTAAAAGCTTGTGCTAATCTTGAAGCTGTCTCACAGGGGAAATTGCTTCACTCCTTTGCCAGCAAGACCTCAGCCTCATCAAACATAGTTGTGAGCAGTGCATTAATTCATATGTATTCCAAATGTGGACATGTATCTGATGCGTTTCAAGTTTTTAACAGCATGCCAAACCGAAACTTGGCTTCTTGGAAAGCTATGATCATGGGTTATGCCAAGAATGGACGCTGCAGAGAGGCTTTGAAGCTCATGTATAGGATGCAGGCTGAGGGTGTTGAGGTGGATGATTATATATTCGCAACAGTCCTTGGTGCTTGTGGCAATCTAGAGTGGGATGTGAATTCTTCATCTGGTTATTGCTTGCTGTCCAGCTGATATATCAGTTGTGAATAGTTTTTGGCATTTTAGAAGAACATTTCTTGGCTGGGAATCCTCTCTCTGCTGCAGTAGCAAAAGTCTTAATTTAGGAGGACTTGCTTAATGATTTGTGGCATTCAAGACCATTGGAACAACTTGATTGATTCCAACCGCTCTATAGCCTGTATATTGTAGTCATCTTACATGAAAATCGTCACGAGCAGGTTTCATAACTATTAGAAGGATCTTCTTTGTAGAAGTTGCTATCATTTTGGTTCTGGGCTCATGAACTTGGGTGATGCCAAGTGACGCAAGCGAGATTTGTACAAATGAAACAGTCTCTTGTAACACTATTTTTTGTTTAGTAATTATGTTACCATTAAAATGAGAGACTGTTTCTGAGAAAGAAATGCAATGTAAAATCCTAACTAGATTTCAAAATTAATACGGGCAGTGCAGGTCCAAGGTCAAAGTGATTTTATTTAATCGAAGGGGTATGGTTGAGTAGAAGGGACTCATCCTTTCTTAACTAAAAGTCAGGGGTTCGATCCTTGACTTTGGGTATGGAGCAGCCTTAAATCTTTGAGCTAGCTGTCCCATCCTGTGAGGTGCTTACAAACTGAGTCCAATAGCCTAATTTAGGACCAAAAAAAAAAAGTAATTTTATTTATTCTGATAATAAAAAAAAAGAAAAGTCACGGAAAAATTAAAGGTATGCAGTGCAGACTGGGTTCATGAATGTCACATGAGTACATTGGGCTTTTTACTTTTTAGGCCTAATAATATTTAATAGAAAAAAACTCACTTCGACGATATCAACCGAAATTGATTTAAGAAGCCCGTAGACTTCCCGCTTCTCTCGCGTTTTGTTTTCTTTGCAAGTGGAAGTCACATCTTAAGAACAGAAGAGAGAGAGAGAGCCAACAAAATACTGTTTCTAACTTCTTATAGATTTTTTTATCGTATGTAGTTGTAACTCTCCTCAGATCTTCTTCTTCATGTTTTTGCACTTACTACCAATTAGTGTATTCGCAGGAAACGTTTCACGCGTTGCTTGACCTCTGCTCTTCTACAGATCCGTAAGTCTTCTTCCCCCATTTATTTATTTTACTGTGTTCTCATCCTTTGCTTTCAATCTTTAAAGGGAAGTGTAAAAGCCTAAAATTAATGTTTACTGTTCCTTTGTGGTTTACTAATAATTCCCGGGTATGCTGTTATCTTTGTTTCGTTAATCCATTTTCTTATTCTTCCTTGTTCAGTTTCGATTGTTGGCATTATTATTTTCCGTTATTAGGTTCATTAGGCAAAATCCATGTTTCTTTGTCTGGTTCTTAGTTTTGCCTTTCTATTTTTGGTGGGCAAATTTTATTTCATGTTAGAGGCGCAGAGTAGATGTGTTTTGTTTATGACATGGGGTTTTGAGCTCTTTCTTTTCATGTTATTACCTTGTCCTTTGGGAATACATATTTGAAGAAACATTTAGTGCCCAAAAAATTTGGCTTCTTGGCCACATGCTTTTCTTCTTCTTTTTTAGGATTCTTTCAATTGCAGATATTTTGGGTTATGTACTGGACGTTGGATGCAGATGAGGTGGGTTAAGCATAGCATGTCTATTTTAAAGGGAGGTCTGGGAGCTCTTTTATTACTAATTAGATATCTATGTACAAGGTTGCCAGGTGATCATGTTTTCATAGATTAGTGGTACTGATGTAGTCACTAGTCCATGCGTCCTACATTAGAATTTGCATGGTCACGGTCGCTGTGCATATAGTATGATGTTGACTGTTCACTTGTTATTTGAACGGGTATGGCAAGATTTGGTTTGGACTCCTTGGACTAGAAATTTCTTGATTGTTCTTTTCTAAAATGTTGTTTTTCCCTTTGAACGAAGGAAATTTTACTTTTCCTCTTTTGTCTTTGGGATCTTCACTTCATTTCATGTTCTACGCTGTGAAATGTGGTGTTGGGGGGAAAGGATGATGCTATGTGGGGCCATGAACTCTGAAAATTAGTAAACCACATTAAATTTTTTTTTGGGTACTTTGGATGACATAATTCTGCTGTCAATCCTGTGCTGTATAAATAATGTATGTTCTTCCTGTCTTATATGATTCAGAATGCACTCTTTATTGAACAAGCTTATGTTTGTGTATCATCTCATGATTTCCTATAGCAAAGCAGTCTTCTTTCTGTAACTTTGACATTTTAAGTCCTGTGCATATTTCAGGATATCTGATATAACAGAAGCTGAAAACCTTGAAGTTGCTGAGAATGCTTTTATGAGTTTTGTATTCTGAAGTTGATGTGTTGCCCTCTTTATGGAAATTAATGCGACAGATACAAACATGGAAACTTCTTCAACATCTGGAAAGCTGGAGGGAGGTGACATTCATGTCCGAAGCGATGATGTAGAGGACGTATCTGACGAGATGACAGCCCACAGCATCACTAAGGTTGAGTCCAGATATGACAAGGATAGTGAAGAACATAACATCAGTGAGAAGAATGGTGAGAGTGCTCTGGATGATTCTAGTTATCATGCAGAAAAACATGTGGGCACTAAACATAATGTCTTAGACAAGAGGGATGAGATTGGACATATACAAACTAAGTCTGAAGGAGAAAAGCTGAACGATGAGGTTCAACAATCTGATTTTGGTGACAAGATGGATGATAGTAGGGGCAAGGATGAAGAAGAAACAAAACGAACTATAGAGACAGTTCTAGGTGAAGAGAAAGAGCCAGAGCCTGTTTTTGATGGAACTGAATTTCCTGGGATGGAAGCTAACAGAGGTTCATCTAATGCTGATGGTGAAGATGATACCTCTGCATGGCCTGAGAAGGCTGTGGCTCTTAAGAACTTTGTCAAGGAGAAGAGTGCCGTTGCTGTGACCAGCTTAATGCGGGTTCTTTCCAGAAAAAGGGATGGAATGGAAGAAATTTCGTTGGGGGAAGAAAAGGAAGCACCAGATTCAGCCAATGACAGAGAAAATGCAGAAGTTTCTCCAAAATCAGTGGACAGATCTTGGAATCCACTAAATTATCTCATGAATTCACGTGATGCTGATGCAGAAAATAAAACTGTGCAGGGAGCTAGAGTGACTGCGGAATCACACCAACCTATAGCCATGAAAGGAAGAATTATTTTGTATTCAAGATTAGGGTGCCAAGATTGCAAGGAGGCTAGGTTGTTTTTGCACAAGAAAAGGCTCAGATATGTTGAGATCAATATTGATGTATACCCAAGTAGGAAGCTGGAGCTAGAAAAGTTTACCGGGTCATCTACTGTTCCTCAGGTGTTCTTCAATGAAATTGTAATTGGGGGCTTGACTGAGCTCAAGAGCTTAGATGAGTCTCAAAAGTTTGAAGAGAAGATTGAGTACTTAGTCACTGAAGCACCATCATTTGAAGCTCCTTTACCGCCTCTTTCTGGTGAAGATGATGCTTCTAGCAGTGGATCTGTGGATGAACTAGCTCTGATTATTCGAAAAATGAAAGAATTTATAGTTGTTAAGGACCGGTTTTACAAGATGCGAAGGTTTGCCAACTGTTTTCTAGGTACAGAGGCTGTAGATTTCCTGTCAGAAGATCAGTATCTGGAGAGGGAAGAGGTCGGTTGGTATATTCAATTTCTTCTCCTTTGAACATGTAGGGTATTTATTGTTTTGGAACTGCAAGTTTAAGTGACATGAATCCTGTTCCATGATTGATTTAAGTAAATTTGTTACTTTTGCATAATGCAGTATGAATTGTTTCCCTGGCAATGTTGGAAGCTTTTAGTTTCAGAGTATTTCAAATTTTTTGGTGTAAGAAGTTGAACACAATTTGGTTAGATGGTATGTTGGATGTTCTAGATTTTTCTGCTTGAACTATAGAAAAACTGAACATGGGTGGCTAACGTTTGACTTTTGAGAAGTTAGGTTTCTAGGAATTGCAATAGTTTCGTGTGAAATGATGTTAAATAGTTAATTTCATCTTATATAGTACCTCAAATGCACAGCTTCATTCCACTCCTAGAAGTTACTACATAATTATGAGCAATCTCTTAGACTTGATTAGCATTATACCATTCTAGGGGCATTGTACCGTTTAGTGTCTATCAAACTCTGATGTGAGGTAATGCTTTTTGGTGATTTTTATTCAAGATGATGGACAAAAACTTATACTTTTGGATGCAACTGTATGGAGTCCTTAGTTTGAAGCTAGTGGCTTCCTTTTGTCTGGTATGATCAGGGATGTAAGTGCTACGTATATTGAAGCTCATAAACATCATGCCCTTACCATTGGTAATTGCTTAAATTACACAAAATGGACCATCCAAAATAATGGGATTATATGTGCTTTGTTGGATTCATTGTTGTCTTTGTTTTCATCAACTTGATGCAAAGTTCCATGCATATCATGTCTTATAAATTATGCTGTATACATGTGCCGAATCTTTCTGAGACAAAACAGTGTTTGACAGATCATTTGAATTTTTGTTTGTTTAATTCCTCTGATGAATTAATCATCTAGTTGTTAGAACAACGCTCGAAACTTAACAAAATTCCAAATATGATTTTGAAGTTTTCCTCTCCTAATTGTGTAACAAGCAGGCCGTTGAATTTGGACGGAAACTTGCAAGCAAACGTTTCTTTCAACATGTTCTAGAGTGAGTCCCTGGAAATTGCAATATTTGCCAAGTATTTTTGAAATTCTTTCTATGTCCCTTTTCCTTATTCCATTCTCATCATTTACAAGTTTTTTTTCCATGATGCTTGATCTTATAGCGAGAATCTGTTTGAGGATGGCAATCATTTGTATCGTTTCCTGGATGATGATCCTACTGTATCATCTCAGTGTTACAACATCCCCAGGGGTATAATTGAGGCAACGCCTAAACCCATAACAGAAATTTCAGCAAGGCTGAGATTTTTGGCTTATGCTATCTTTGAGGCCTACACATCTGAAGATGGAAAGCATGTTGACTATAGAAGCATTCATGGAAGTGAGGAATTTGCAAGGTTTGATGCATCTTAAATGTCTATATTTTTTAGACTCTTATGGCTATTTTTTAACATAAATTTTCTAGGTATCTGCGAATAATTCAAGAGCTCCAAAGAGTAGAATTTGTAGATATGCCAAGGGAGGAGAAGCTTGCTTTCTTTGTAAATCTCTATAATATGATGGCTATCCATGGAATATTGGTCCAGGGCTATCCAGCAGGAGCATTAGAAAGGAGGAAGTTGTTAGCGGACTTCAAATATGTGATAGGCGGGTGCACGTACTCACTTTCAGCCATTCAAAATGGCATTTTAAGGGGCAACCAGCGGCCACCTTACAACCTCATGAGGCCATTCAGTGTGAAAGATGAACGCTGTAAGGTGAGTTGTGATTACTGGCTTGCATTTGATGTTCAAGGTTGTGATTCTATGGACCATTACATCATCCTTGGAGAGTTGCATTTACAGTACAGATGTTTCCTTGATCTCTGTAATTTCTCTTATATTTCTTCTGTTAAATGTTCTGGTGCGATTGGCTATGAACAGTGGGAGGTGAGGCTAACTAGCAAGCAATTGCTCTTTGTTTACGTTTTATTTCTGGCTGATGTAGGAGCATTTAGTTTAGTTTTCCTAGTTAATATTGGATTTCTTACTATTTAGTATTTCTTAAGTTATTTGGATTCCT
>JAOQMR010000006.1:8498730-8512461 GCA_027563865.1 Erythroxylum pelleterianum | reverse complement strand
CCTAACTTCCTTGTTCTCCCTTATGTTATTAACTAATTTTTCACGATGGAAGTTTCCAAAGCTTCGTTCTCTATAATTGTTTAGTGCATGAGTGGCCACCTGCCTGGTGTTGGGCTGTTGTCGTGGCACACTATCGACTACACTCACCGTCTTTGTATTGGACCACATTTTTGGTCGAGTCACTTGGTAAGCTGCTACCTTGTCCATGGCTTTATTTTTGTCCTCCACTTCTTGAGCCACCTCCATCATTTCTAACAGGTTTTTGGGTTTGAAGAGCATGACTTCTGCTCATATCTTTGGAGTCAAACCCCAGTTAAAAATACTGCGGAGGTATTTCTCCGGTACCTCTTGAAGATTGGCAGAGTACATCTTAAACATCTCCCTAAATTCTTCCACTGAGCCATCTTGCTTCAGTTCCAACAGCACATCAAACATGTCCCCCACTTTTGTTGTATGGAAACAAAGAATCAAGGAATCTTGAAATTCCTTCCAGCTGGGAAGCCCGATATGATTTTTAATCCACCGATACCAGTGAAGTGCCCTTCTTTCCATGCAAACTCCGGCCGATTTTACTTTGTTCTCATGGGCAAAGGAGTACATCTAGAAATATTGTTCTGCCCTGAAAATCCACGTCTATGGGTTGGTGCTGTCGAAGACTGGCATTTGTATCTTCCGCACGGTGGTCTTGACCTTGTCCCCGGTTCTGAAGGTGTCTTTGTCCCTGACGTCAGACCACATTGCAAATTGGTCATGGCAGATGATTGGTCATCTTCTGTAGTTTTTAACAAGATCGTTCCATCCTCGACATCATCCTTTGCATGTCTTGGATATCTTTCTGAGTAGAGGTAAACCTTTCCTCCAGACTGGAAACAACTTGTTTTAATCGTCCCGTGTCTTTCTCAATTCCATCTATCTTCTCCATTCTAGTAAGTATCATACCCAATTGTTACGTGCTCTGATACCACTGATGAATATCCTTGAACAACCTAGAATGTTTAGGAGAACCAAACAAATCCACAAGCAATTAGCTATAGAAAACGATGATAATCACTACATTTCACACCCCCTTTACATGTAACAGAAATTGTAACATACTAGGAATATTCCCAAATAACAGAGTGGCTCTTATTTAGCCACCTGTCCACTGGTCCCAGGAAGTATATTCTTCCTTTCACGTTGGAATACTAGTTCGTACCTTTTAGACGGATTTGGTTTTTCATCAGAACTACTGTATGCAAATTCTATCATAGGGAGAATTAGGTCCCAATTTTTTGCATAGTCTCCTATTAAACATCTTAAAAAGTCTCCCAAGCTTCTATTCACCATCTCCATTTGTCCATCAGTTCGGGGATGGAAAAAAACTTGAAAATTGAAGCTTAGTGTTCAATATTTTTCATAGAGTTCTCTAAAAATAACTCATAAACTTCACGTCATGATCAAATACGATGGTTAAAGGTAATTCATGAAAACGTACAACCTCTTTGAAGAATAATTTACCAGTGTGGATGACATCATAAGTCATAACCACTATATTTGTAAATGGTTTCATAACGAAATCACAGGGCTTCACTACAACATAGGTATCAAGAACGTACATATTACTGCTTCTTGTAGTCAAAAGCACTAACTTGCCATCATTGCTGAATTTTGACTTAGGAAATGTACTCACATCTTTTTTTATTCCTATGTTGTTCTAATTGTGCATCTTCATTGAAGTCTACTTCTCTTTCATCAGCCACTACAACACAATCTTCATCAAGAACACCGATGATATCATCAAGTTTTGAACCAACAAGCTCCAAAATTCCTAGTAGTTGTTGGTTAATCTTTTCAGCTCCATGTTCTGTTATCTTAGCTTGTTGTCCTATTCTTTCAACCTATTGCACTGTTGTTTCAGCTTCTGGTTTATGCGTTTGAACTTGTTGTTTAATTGTTTCAACTTTACGGTTTGCCAAAGAATCCACTTCGTTTTGTTTTTCTTTATTTTTAACGCTTTGTTCATTTCCTACTGTCAAACTCTCCATGTCATCATCATTTTCCGTTGTCAATCTCTCCATATCATTAAGTATTTGAGCAGCTTCTACATGTAGGCTCTAAGATTTGAATTGATCTACTAAATTTAAGGAATCAAAATCAGTACATGATTTTTCAGTAAATATTTTCCCACACATTGTGTGCTGTTGATCAGTATCAGTTCCTTCTTTTTGCTTATTACCACATTCTTTTATTCAACATCAAGTATAGGTTGTTGGTTCGGATAGTTTTTTCTTGTGGGAGTTTTGACTTTTAGGGAATGTATGTCAAGGGTGTCTATCCTCTCCATAATTGAACATGTTTTCTTATGGGAGTTGTTACATGTAAGTTGGGTTTTGGAGCACCTTGTAAAACGAGGATCATTGATGCCCAATTTTTTTGCAATATTCAGAAGTACTTCATCTTGTTCTAGGTCGCTAAATATTCTTTTATATGCCCTTTCATTTTGTGTCGCCATTGTAAACCAAAGCTTTAATACCAAATTGATGTCGGACAAATAGAAGACTTATTAACTAGTAGCTAAAAATCACAAAATTAGGAAATATGGCTGATATTAGGCTATTGGAATATCAAGTTTCAGGTTTGAAGTTTGGCTAGGTATGTTGAAATTTTATATTTTGTATAGTTGGAATTTTAAGGTTTGATTGTTGGAATTACTTCCTATTCATTATGATTTTTTTGTACATTTCTTTCCTAAGAATGCATATTGCATATCATTACTCCCCCTAGACAAGCAACCTCGGATATCTTGGTCCTCCTCCATCCTCTTCTTGGGATTCTACCAATTTTACCTAGAGCAGCTTCTTACATTTATGTCCTCGATAGAATGCTTTATCACGTTGGAGCAAAGCTCCTTTGCAGTTTGTTCCTCCAACTCTGTCTTGGTTGACTTCTTAAAATAAAGGTGTATTTATGCTCTCAATACTGAATGTTGGCCTAGAAATTTTCCTCTCTACAATTCTTCCTCCAAGATTGTTTCTGAACTGCTCTAAGCAACTGTTGCCTTAGGATTCCTCCCTAGAACAACGTGGTTGCTTCTCAATTTCTTATCATAAGTGTGGGCCATTGGCAACTCCTAAAATGTTTGGTTGTTGCAATTCTGTGGCAGTCGTTCCATAGCACCAGCGTGAACAGGTTGATTTATTGCTTTGTCGTGAGCTCTATGATCTGCACCAACAAGGCTTGGAACTCCTCCTAATAATCCTCCGCCGTTCCTATCTACTTTACGTTGGCTAATTCACTTGGGGGTTGAGGCTCATAGGAGGACCGAACCTTAAGTGACATTGCTTCATAAATGTCTCTCAATCCATACCGCTCCCTCTTGCTTAACCTTGTAACATCACAACTATGTCTCCCATTTAAGATGGAATACTACCAACCCCACCTTCTCTCCAAGTGTTCGATGATTTTCAAAGAGTTGTTCACACTTATGGATCCAAATTAACAGATTGTCAATACTATCATATGAAAGAAATTCTAATTTAGAATATTCAGGAATAGTAATCCCTCCGGCTTGCCCAACGCTTCTTTCCTCTCTTTGGTCTCTACAGGTATGGCTATTGCTCCCCACTTCATTGTTCTTATCGTGTCACTTTAGGTTTGGGTACCAAATTGCTATGTGCTTATGTGTAAGATGTAGTCATAGGATAATGCACAAGGAAATCCCTTTTTCTCCTCGCTAGAGTTCTTCTCCTCTCGTCCTTGCCAAGTTTTCTATCAATTATTTTTACGAATATTTTTTTACTGCTTTGTTATTCATTGTAATGCCGTTTAAATGGGCTCAGTGCATAGAGATTTTAGGAAGTAAAACAGATTAGGGATCTGCTGACGTATTCTCTTACTAACAATAGACTTACAAAATAATTGGCTTTCTAAATGAAATGATTACTGCATAAATAAGATAATACTGCAATTACTTCATAATCAAAATGAAGTGATTACTGCATAAATAAGATAATACTGCAGTTACTTCATAATCAATATGACCTTCTTGTATATTTCTGTCCTAAGAATTCGTCTTGCGTATCAAATAGTTTGACCATTTATCTTCTTTAAACATTAAGATGTCGAAGCCCTTTTCCATTTCTTTGCCCTACTAACTGATAAGTGTTACTGGTAATTTGTTAATTGTTTAAATTAGTGGCATATGAAATGCAAATTTACACTTAACACTCAAATTTTCCTCCATTGGGGTTGCTTTAGTTATCGAATGGTACTCCAAATTATCTTTGTAATCAATTGTTTGTAACTTTTCCCCATTTCCTAACACTATAGGTAAATGCCAGAGTTAGGTTCAAAGAGAAATCTAAAGATCTTATCTCAATTGAGGAAGAAGTGGGGCCAATTGAAGACTACGACTCAGCTGCTGGATTTGATGGCTCTTCTAACACCTCAGGAAGTTTATATACAGAGAAAAATGATACATCCAGCACACATGAACTTGAAATCCTTAAAAGTACCATTTCTGGTGATTTATCAGGACTTTGCCCGACTCAAATTCCTCAGCTGGAGAAAGGGAATCCTTCTGATCATAACTATATTGTTCAAGGTACCAGTGAATTGATTCATGGTTGGAATTCGGACAGTTCTGCGGACCTGGCTACTGTTTTCGAAGAGAACAATCATCTGAGAGGAAGCTTGGAAGGGGCTGAATCATCTATTCTAGAGCTGAAGCTGGAGGTGAGCTCCTTACAAAGTCATGCGGATCAAATAGGTTATGAAGCACAAAGACTTTCCAGGAGACTTGTTGATGAGATTGCTTCTGGACAAGAGGTAGCTAAAGAGGTTACTGTTTTGAAATCAGAGTGTTTAAAGTTGAAAGATGATCTCGAGCAAGTCAAGGTTGCTAAGTCATACCCACCTTTTACTACCAGAGAAGAAGCAATGTCAAAACCTCAAGATGTACAGCTCGAATGGCTAAAGGGGCTTCTGATCATGGAAGGTAAAATAAGAGAACTTCAAAATAAGGCATGCTTCGGATACCATGAAAGTGACTACCGATCCCTCCAGTTGGGCTTGGAGGAATTGCTCGGCACTATGCAGAATCTCAAGCAGAGGACTGGACTGGAAATTTCCCATCTCAACTTGGTAGTTTCTGAAGGTGCAAGCATGAAGGAGATTAGAGAAGTCGATTCAAAAAATAATGAACAGGTTCTTGGAGGAACTGATCGTAAGAGGGACTTGCTTCAACCAGAAGTAGACATGCTTCATTGTCTTAGCTTGCCTGACCTTGTATCTCATGAAGTTGATGCTGTATCTTCTACAGATGCTTTGAGAGGAAAAGTTTTTGAACTTATGAGAGAATTGGATGAGTCAAAAACTGAACAGGAAAGCCTTGCAAAGAAAATGGTCCAGATGGAGTGTTACTATGAAGCCCTTGTCCAGGAATTGGAGGAAAATCAAAGACGGATGTTGGCAGAGTTGCAGAATCTAAGAAATGAGCAATCCAGTTACTTGTATACCATCTCAACAACCAAGGCTGAGATGGAAACAATGCACCAAAACCTGAATGCTGAAATATTAAGATTGTCAAAAGAGAAATTGGACTTGGGTTCTCTCAATCAGGAGCTTGAAAGGAGGGCTAGCACTGCAGAATCAGCACTTAAAAGAGCCCGCTTAAATTATTCTATAGCTGTGGACCAGCTACAGAAGGACCTTCAGCTACTTTCGTTTCAGGTTTTGTCTATGTCTGAGACCAACGAAAACCTCATCAGGAAAGCTTTTGTAAATTCTTTACAACCAAGCTTCGAAGGGCACCAAGAAATCTCTGAGAGCCAGGTATCGAATTCTGGGGAACATACAGTAAAATTATCACCA
The DNA here is from genome assembly GCA_027563865.1 of Erythroxylum pelleterianum. Taxonomy (NCBI): domain Eukaryota; kingdom Viridiplantae; phylum Streptophyta; class Magnoliopsida; order Malpighiales; family Erythroxylaceae; genus Erythroxylum; species Erythroxylum pelleterianum. Next base: position 8,506,611 of record JAOQMR010000006.1, on the reverse strand, counting down.
ACTCCCACTCATTATACTGGGCTAAAGAAGCCACAGATAGGTGGAGACATCTTTTTCGATGACTTGAAAAGATCACTTCATTTGCAGGAAGGGATTTACCAAAAATTTGAAGAGGAAGTTCGTGAGATGCATTCGGTGAATATGTATCTGGATGTGCTTTCAAATGCATTGCAGGAAACTTTGCTTGAAGCCGGTGATGATGTTAGACTCACAAAAGAGAGAACAATGGAGCTTATGCAGGAACTGGAACTTTCAACTGAGTCGAACGAGTTATTGAAGCAAAAACTGAAGAAGTCAATGGATGAAGTTCATTCCCTAAATGAGTTCAAGGATATTTGCATCAAGAAATGTGATGAAGTGGCTCTGCAGAACCAGATCTTAGAATCAAATATACACCATATTACCAATGAAAATCATCTTCTTATGCAGAAGGTTGCTGACTGGGAGTCTCTGGTAATGCAATACTCAAGTTATGAGAGGAAATATGAGACTTGTGCTGAGGAGAAAACTGAATTGGCATATTTATTAGAAAAGAAGATTGTAGAACATGGTAATCTTCAGAATGAAAACATTGCTTTGAAGGAAGAGTTGATAACTGTTAAAAGTGAGTTACATGAGCTAGCTTCTGCAAAAGAAAATCTACAGAATTGTTGCAACTTTCTGCAAAATAAATTACAGACCCTACTGGCAGCTTATGACAGAATTATCAATGAACTGCCTTGCTTGAGTGCATCTTGCAGTCAGGAAGCTCCATCCAGTGACTTGGCGAGTATTCTGTTACAATTGGAAGAGCTTCAGCATAATTCATGTAAAAGGATTCTCCTGCTTGTAGAAGAGAAGAAAAATCTGGAACATGAAAGGGATATTTCCAGTGCTGCAGCCGATTTGGAGATTGTGCAGATGAAAAAAAAGTTTGATCATGATATCAGGAGTGCAGTTGATAAATTAGATGTGTCAAATGCTTTGGTCCAGAAGCTTCAGTTAGACATTGAGGCTGTTGTCAGTAGACTTAAAGCTAGCTCTGAAGTTGAGAAAAAACACTCAGAGAAGCATGAAGAACTCTTTTCCTATCTTGATCGTCTTGAAACTGAGCTGCAAAAAATTGCTTTGAAGAATAAGGAGCTTGCTCAGGAAATTTTGGCTTTAGAGACTATAACTGCAGAACTTGGAAGCAGTAAGATGAATGCAGCAGAAATAGCAGAGAAAAACCAAGATCTGATGATGTCTTTACAAGATAAGAATGTAGAATATGCCAAGCTTGAATTGGAGTGGGAAACTTTGAAAAAATGTTCACAATCTTTGCATGATGAAAACCGAAATTTGAAGAATAAAATTGAAGAATCTTCCCAGCTTGCTTTAGATTTAACCAAATTGAAAGATAGTTTGCTATCTATGCAAGATGAAAACAAAGCTTTAGCGTTGTCTTTACAGTTTAAGACTGAAGAATCTGGAAAGCTTGCATCAGAACTGAACAGATTGAAAGAAAGTATGCAAGTTCTACAAGATGAAAAGCAAGTATTGATACTATCTGCAAAGGATAAAAGCATGGATTATGCCAAACTGTCCTTAGAGCTGAACGATTTGAAGGAAAGTTTATTATCTCTGCAAGATGAAAACCAAATTTTGATGGCTAATTCACGGGATAAAGCAGAAGAATCTGCCAAACTTGCATCAGAGTTGAAAATGTTGATGGAAAACTTAGAATCCCTACATGACGAAAAACAAGCTTTGACAGCTTCTTCACAGGATAAAATCAAGGAAATCACTGAGCTTACATCAGAGCTGAATAGAACGAAAGATGTTCTGCGAATTTTGCGTGTAGAAAACCAGGCGTTGATGGCATCCTCGCAGGAAAAATCTGAGAACTCTACCAAGCTGGTGTCAGAACTAAACAGTTTGAGAGAATCTCTGCAATTTTTACGTTATGAAAACCAAGCTCTTAAGGTGTCTTCACAAGATAAGACTGTGGAATGTGGACAGCTAGAGTTAGAGTTAAAAATTTTGAAAGAACAATTAGAGAATTTGCATGAAGAGGTCGAAGATGGGAGAGACTTGATAGTTAGGCTAAAGAGTACGGTTACAGATTTGACATCACAATTAGATGAGAAGCAGTGTCAGCTACTCCACTTTGCTCAGCATGAATCTGAACTAGTTCAGCACAAGGAGCTGGTATCGGACCTACAATCAGAGAATGAAAGGATTGGCCAGCTTTTGACGCAGCATGAGAAATGCATTAAAAATCTTCGTGATGAATCTTGTTCTTTCTCTGATCTTGAAAGTTGGCTATTAGAAGTGCATCAACTCTTCATATTTTCAGATGTGCAACTCGTTTTCTCAAAATGTCAGTATGAAACCAGGATCGAAGAACTTGTTCAGGAAATTCACTCTTTAGGTATTCAACTAGCAGAACTTCAGAAGAAGCATGTTGATGCAGAAATTTCTCTCAGGAGCTGTCTTTCCAGTGAAACCAAACATGCAGAGGATAATCTGAGTTTGTTGACTAGCCTCAACTTTTTAAAATCGGAATTAGATGCAGCTAACAGTGAAAAGAGATTACTTATTGAGACAAACAGAGTTACGAGAGCTGAGATAGAGGAGTTCAAGAACAAGACTGCCAATGTAGGGCTTAATCGTTCTGGGGATCGAAGTGTGCATTTTGATGAAGTTGAAAGAATGAAAGCTATGCTTGTGAGTTATGAGGAAGCAATTGATAATTTGTTGATTTTGAGGGAAGAATCAGAAATTAAAGTTATTGTACTGAAAGAAAAATTGAATGAGCAGCAAAATTATGTTATTTCTGTAGGAGAATGTAGCGATGAGATTGTTGCATTACGGAAACAGTGCAATGAGCTTACAAAACGACTTTCTGAACAGATTCTGAAGACAGAAGAGTTTAAGAATTTGTCTGTTCATCTGAAGGAGCTCAAAGATAAGGCTGACGAGGAGTATAACCATCAAAAAAGGGAAACTGAAAAGCCTCCAGTTGCCATGCAAGATTCATTGAGAATTGCATTTATCAAAGAGCAGTATGAAGGCAGATTGCAAGAACTGAAACAACAGCTTTCCATTTCCAAAAAGCATAGTGAAGAAATGCTTTGGAAATTACAAGATGCCGTTGATGAGGTAGAGAATAGGAAGAAATTTGAAGCATCTTATTTGAAGAAAAATGAAGAACTGGGAATGAAGATGATGGAACTGGAATCTGAGTTGCAATCGGTATTTTCTGAGAAGCGTGAAAAAGTGAATGCTTATGACTTGATGAAGGCTGAAATGGAATGCTCATTAATAAGCCTTGAGTGCTGTAAGGAAGAAAAGAAAAATCTTGAAACTTTGTTGCATGAATGTGAGGAGGAGAAGTCAAAACTTGCAGTTGAGCTCACATTGATAAAAAAATTGATAGAGAATTCAAAATCAACAATAAATACTGTGGAGGGCAAAAATTGTCCGTCCTGTAAAGTAGATTGCGTCACTTCTGGTGAGGATGTTCTGAGTAATGCCCATGAGAAAAACTCTGTACTCTCTTGCGACACTCAAACTGGCGAGCCAACTCTTAAGTTTTTGGAACAAAATATTACAAAAATTTTTGAAGAACCAGCAATCTCAACTTCTCCTTGTGAAGTTGACCAGTCCATTACACCTAGCAATGTCCAACTAGAGCAGGTAAGAATAACAACTTGTTAAAGATATTAATCCAACCTACTTCTGATTTTATTCATTGTCACTCATAGCGTTTATTACATATCTTATTTTGGTTTATCATGATCTCTTCATTACTAAATCTCAATGACTAATCCTTGAGATCTTGCATTGGTAAAGGTTTAGTGACGATTCGTGAATTGTGTTTCAACAATGGCATTTATTGTCTGGCTACTTATCCACTTTTAAGATGTTTTATAACTTGACATCAAAATCAAGTTTTGGTTCACGTCCTCTTAAGGCATGAACTTTAACATTGTCTGTTCTTTCCTGTTAATTTCAAAATGGATAGATGAAAAGTTTTGTGATGGACCAGAATTAAGTGTACAATACAACATAAAATGCTGAAACACAAGTAAGATACCAAATACTGCTCACTCTGACACCTCTTGTTATGCCAGTTAGAAGCTATTGTTTTCCTAATGCATTGCCCATCGTTATCATATTGTGAGTGTTATTATCCACAACTCTGCCAATAATTGAGCTAAATTTTTGCTATTTTGAGCACTGAAGATTAGTCAATATAGTTGTGTCTAATTCAGTCTCAAAGAAAATTTTTCTGTAATGGAACGTGCTTTTTTTCTTTAGTATCTTCCAAATTTCATATTTTATTCTGAGCCTGCAATGATTGTATTTCCACAATATAACAGGATTATCTTTTATCTGGTAGCATCAACGGACCTCAAATTTCAGTTATTAGTAAGGAGAGTTTACTGCATGGTGACATGAAGCATCTTACTCTGATCAATGATCATTTCAGAGTCAAAAGTTTAAAATCTAGCATGGACCTTTTAAGCAATGAGGTATGCTTATATTTACTCTAATGGTAACTGGCACATGTTCGTACCACTTGAAAGCAGCATGTTGTTTGGCATGAGTTGGGAGCTGTGGATAGCATGATAGCCATTAGTTTTACTTGTAAAATATGTGGCTAATGTCTAATCTCTTTTTTCTTTTACGTGTAGTTGGAGAGAATGAAAAATGAAAATTCACTTCTTTCAGAAAATGATAACGATTTTGATCAAAAGTTTCCTGCTTTGCAAAGAGAGCTAATGCAGTTAGAAAAGGTAAACCAATATCTAGCCTATTTTCTTATAATAAGGTGCTGGACTGTAACCCAGACGATTAACATTCTGCTCTACTTCCAGGCCAATGAGGAGTTAGGAAGTATGTTCCCCTTGTATAATGAATTTCCAGGGAGTGGCAGTGCATTGGAAAGGGTCCTTGCATTAGAAATTGAACTCGCTGAAGCTTTGCAGGAAAAAAAGAGATCAAGCTTCCATTTTCAGAGGTATTCAGTTAACAATTAGCCCTGAAAATTTCTCACAGAGATTCTGTTTGTTGCGTTGTCCTTGAAAGCCCAAGTGACATACTTGTCCACGTACTGATCAGTCTAAAAATTTAGGTGCTTTCTTCTTTACATTTCCTTGGGCATACAAATGTTATGTATGGATACGATGTTTGAACTAAAAGAAACTATTCTATACTTCGAGAATAGGTCCAAGTGTCATGCTTTGGTCTCTGTTCTACTTGCAAAATGTTGTGTGCAGGATGCACAGTATGCTTGCGGATTTGCTTCATCAGTTCATGGATACGATTGGACTCTCTCTCTCTCTCTCTGTGTGTGTGTGTGTGTGTGTTTGTCGTGGTTATTTGGCCATTTAAGACTTTCCTTTCTCACTTCATCCATGAAAGGAACTCTCTCCTAGACCTGGCACTTGCTTGATCTATTTCTCGAGGTTCCAATGTCAGTGTCTCATGATATTGGCCTTTTCAAGGTGAACTTGCTTCAGTAAGACTGATAAGTTTTTGGATGTGCAAACTTTTGTTGGCAGTTTATAGGACATTATTTGCACTTGTGCCTGACTTCTGCAAGATTGATGCCATTGAAATTTTTTTAGATCTTTATCTCAATTGTTTGAAATTTGTCAGATTTCTTCTATGAAGCAATGAATGCTTTGACGTTGTGGAACTAGAGTTTCAATGCTAATTGATATGAATTTTTTTTATGCTACAGTTCTTTCTTGAAACAACATAGTGACGAGGAAGCAGTTTTTAAGAGCTTTAGAGACATCAACGAGCTGATTAAAGACATGTTGGAAACCAAGGAAAGGTATACAGCGATGGAATCTGAGCTAAAAGAAATGCATGACCGCTACTCACAGCTGAGCCTTCAATTTGCGGAGGTGGAAGGTGAAAGACAGAAACTTATGATGACTCTCAAGAATGTTCGAGCATCCAGAAAGACGCAACATCTAAATCACTCCTCTTCAGCTTCTCCTGGAGACTATTCATTGTAGTCATCGTGGCAACTCTAGCAATGTCTACCCTCTCTGGATAAAGTAATAGTTGCTATATAAATTATATCGGTAGTCTGGATACTCAATTAGCAACTCCAGTACTGCATCTGCATGTTGCAAACACATATTGGTGGCGGCCAAAAGCTTCAAATCAGTTGTGTCTGTAAATAAATTCCATCACCATTTGTTTGCATTACAGCATACCTTTCTGTAATCCATATACTGTATAGTAAATCAAATTCTTTAAATGACGAAATCAATTTTGTCCAGTATGATGCACTTCCCTAAACCCTAATCTATAATTTCCTGTTTTCTTGCATTGGCAGCACGTATGTAGACCAGCTGCAAATAGCTTCAAACGACATAAGCAGCCAACCGACCAAGCTCATTTAATAAAGTTTTCTAAGCCACAGTCAACAACGATACTAATAAAAATAACTGAGAAGATACTGCACCAAAACTGCACAGCCACAGTTGCAGTTGAAGTTGAAAATGTTGGTAATTGATCCACTGAGACGATACTGCACCAAAACTGGTGTTGTATTCCATGATTTGGCAACATTTTCAACTTCAGGTGATAACCTAATGTCATGATACTGTCTTATGCAAAATCAGGTGATAACCTAATGATTGGATGTATTGTGCATTCATTGTTCTAAAAACCCAAGCAGTGAATGAATACGCAAATCAAAGAAAACCATTCAATTCAAACCAATACTCTGGTTTAGTGTTTGCGGATTCAATTTCTATTTGAAGTTTCGTAGCAAAAAGAGTAACAAATGGAAACGATCGATCTTTGTCACATGTGACCGACTACATGTGAATTTGAAGCGTTACGCCAAACTGTGGGCTCTGCTTTTCTAGAAAGAAAGCATCAAGAATTTCATATTACAACATATCAAGTATGGTCATTTCCTGTGACCACCAATAATTTCTCACACTTTCTTCTTTGCCTAACCTCTCTTTCGTTGGAGGAGAGGTTCCTCATGAAAGCTGATCCCAGACTTTCGTATATTCATAAGCAAGGAATGAAGTAAAATAAAAACTTGTGGAAGAAATCTGGAGATGGAAACAAAATATACAACTTTGTGACAGATCTTCAAGCTTTGGTTTCTGAATCCATTAAAGTTCCATGAACACGTATGTTCTGAAAAGAGACACCCAAGCAAACTTATGAACCTGCAGCAACTTCCTCTATGTTGGCCTACAAGATTGAGCATGAGCACCCGTTCTTCGTGGCAGAATCATTTATCATTTTGTCTACAAAAGAATGCATCAACTGTTAGTTTTACATGTGGATCCCATGATTCACTATTGTATTGGAACATACCCATGTGATAAGGAAAACATACGAGGAACAGTTCAACATGGCATAATTTCTCCCTTTGCAAAAAGAAGAGAGTTCTTTCAACTTCCTTTCAATTAGTTTAATTCTGAGTAGAAGTAAACAATACATTTCAAAGCTGGCATGAAATATAAGTGATTCAAGTTGGGCACAGATACAAATACATATCAAAGCATGTTTCCTTAAGAGTTGTGTGGATTACCATTCTTTTTGTCTGGCATTGGAGGACGCAAAACAACATGCATGGTGATCACACCTCCTGCAAGGTCACCAACTGGAAGTCTGCAGTCAGCAACTGTCCTGTTGTTCTCCAGTACTTTTCCAGCATTTATAAGCTTAACATCATTTACCGTCTTTGGGCCATTTTCTTTGTCTGTCGAATAGAAATTATCATATTAACACTAAATCAGTGGGATACACAAATGCGTTTATGAGATTCTAAAGTTAACAAATGCGTTTATGAGATTCTAAAGTTAAGGCTCCATCTGTTTCCATCTCTTGAAATTGAATTTCTCAAAGGGATAGAAGAATATAACACGG
>JAOQMR010000006.1:8458262-8468555 GCA_027563865.1 Erythroxylum pelleterianum | reverse complement strand
GCATAAATAATTTTATTATAAAATAAAATATAGTTAAAATTAATAAAAGTGCTTTTTATTTTTATGTTGTCAAACAGTATATTATATGAAACTCTTTTTAAAAAGCTGTTTTTTTAATTGACGGTCAAATAATCAATTGGCTTTTAAAAACAGACTCTTTTCAGAAAAAGTTGTACCGACAAAAACTCTACTGATAAAGCTCTACTGATAAAAGCTTAACTAAACGGGCCCTAATAAACACTGGCAGTATCATGGGCACTGACTCTGGCATTGCAGGGAAGATTGAAGTCCGATAAAATGATGCCCTCGTAAGTGGCACACCTGTGTAGAACTTGGCATCTTTCGCTGTCATGCTTCAGAAATGATTTTGGCACAGAAAATGGTTTTACTTTCCCCTGGATTTTCGCACCAACTGAACTCACATGATCCCCTTGGCCATCAACTTGTTGATAGGACTCGTATTCCAACTCTTCTTCTTCTTCGATGAACTTAAGTTTTTGTAGCTCTGTTTCATCCTCCTCGTCAGAGATATTATTTTCTACAGTGACATGTTTCAAGATGAGACGACCATTGTCCCTGCAGGCTTCAAAGTAAACGTCACGCTTCACTCTCTCCGCCATCAGCAGCAATCTTCCATCAACATAATGCCTAGTTAAAGCCCAATCCTTCTTTGCAAGTATGGTTAATGTCGGTGGATAGTCCTTCCTGCTTGGAAGTTGCTGTTGGTTTCGTCTACTCTGGAAACGACAACAAGGTTGCGCAGGCCTCTCTGCACCATATAGTTCACCCATCTCTGAATCCAGGTGAACACCACTCTCTGAACCAATCAAATCCCCAAGAATATCGGACCGTGAAGAGTAGGACGTTGATGAGGAGAGAGATAATGATCGATAGAGTGACCTAGAAGGACTTGAAAGCAACGGTGACGAGGATAGGGATGGGGATGGAGATGGGGATTTCATCATGTGAGCATGAAAAACTAAGTTTCGATCAGATGGATTTCGAATTGCCTCTTTATGCGAGTTAACAAAGGTTTTCAGACCAAGATTGATAGGAAAGGCTTGTGGACTTTGCATGGGATAGGGACATCTTGATTTACGCAATGTGCTTGGATAAATAGATAAAACTATGGATTTGATCTTGTTAAATAAGTCTTCTTCCTTTAAAAAATCCATCTCTTGAGAGGGGAAATCTCTGAAAAAATCCCAGAGACACCTCCCGGAGCCGGATGGAGTACAGTCCTGAAAAGGCTTTTTGTTGCCAATCAACCTGCAGGACAAGAAACAGAAATTGAGTGTTCATACCTCATGGTCTGACAGTATTATGCGATTATCTTATCTATCGAACCATAGGCAAATTAGGAAACTCAAGCCTTGCTTACCTACATGCTACTAAGAGGTAGGACATGATATTTTTGATAAATGTAGACATGCTGAACTAACTTTAGCTTTAGGGGACTTGGATTTTCAGTTTCCAAAAACCAGCTTTGGGGCTTCGGCCGTGTCCTCGTGGAACACCCGTGGTCGGGTTGAGCCCATAAATCTGTCTGTACCTTGCTATTGTACTTGCACTTGACACGTAAGTTTCTTAGAGCTATTTCCACGACTGACGTGGCTTATTGAATTCCTTTGTGGACCCACCCGCGTGTAGGATACATGTATCATATAAAGACACATGCTTTAAATAAATGGGAAAAATGTATACTTTCTGCATGCTTCAATAAACCCAAAATAGAAACAAATGGAAAATGGAAGTAGAAAAGTGTCATCCCAAGACGAGAACATTTGGCATCGAGTAAATATGTGTGCCTCTGCAAAAATAGCTGTACCGACCCACGTCAAATAATTGAATAATGATCATATTCACCGACCAAAAATGTCCTTTTTCTAAGGAAAATTAATTAATAGTCATACCTGCTTATTAAGAAAATAAATTAACAGCTAAATAATAATATTTTAAAAAGTGAAGATCATCAAATAGAAATTTGGTTGTAGAGATTCACTATTCTTTATATGCTCATTGTTTTCGAAATTTAGTACAGCAAATTCTGATTGTAATTCTCATTTCTTAACTGGAATGAGATCATAACAGCAAGGATATACCATGTCCTAATCCTAGTTTCCAATGAAAGTTTACGCAAACTGATTTTAAGAAGATTTCCCACGAACTCTGTAAGAAGAACCCAAGTAGGTGATGAGAATTCTGGGTACTATAATGGAGTTTATTAGAAGGAGAAACTGGATTTTAATTGAGGATTGAGAATAGCGATGCATATGATCAAAGAAAGGATATTATTCTTCTCTTACAGGTATTTGTAAGAGAAGGAACATGATAGAAACTTACATACTCGAGGCCACATTGAGATTTAGAACAGATAAAGGAAGTGTTTAAGGGAGAAGAGGAGCATCTTACTCTATATAGGTGTGCCTGAAACTATTTCCATTTTCTTCTTTCCACAGGAAGTTGTTCCGATTCAGCTTTCAATGGGCCGGAAGCTCAAAGTTTATAGAAAGAAACACTCGCTCTCATGCTGATGATACAAGCAAAGCCCTACTCTCCAAATATTCACATTATACAATCTGTCAACATGATATAAGCAATATATAGAACAAACGAGTTTTGTCCTTTTTATGATTGTAAATAATAAAGTGACATTACTTTTTTAACAATTGAAACAAAGAACTGGCACCATTCTACGTAGCAGTGGAGTTACAAATAAAGCCAGCGCCTTTTGAAGTGAAGTGAAACGGCTGCTCTTGGGAGAGCTTTGGATTATCTGCAAGATAAATGGGGTTGGGTTTGATTAGGTTGCAATTAGCGTCTATTGTTGTAAATCAGATGATGGCACTTTATATCTGCTGCTCTGTTGCTAGATGAATGCTAAGCTTCACACTGTTGCACAGAGGACTCTCACATAGGATTGCCCAGAGAAGCATCTATCAACTCATTTTGTCTGTTTTTGTCTCTCTGGCATCCACGACCAGGTGCCTGGTCCGCTCCTTTCTTCCTCTCTTTCACTGACAACCTTTAAAGACACGTACTACATTCACTTGGTCCTAAGTATGATCCTGTGTCTGCAAATTAACATGATACAGTACTATCGTTAGTATTCAGAGTCCTAACATTGTTTCTCAACCGTCAGATCCAAACTTGTAAGGCTAAAAAGTGTTCAGACCTCTATGCTCACATGTTTGTTGCGCCTAAAACCTTTTTAAACTTTCGGTTTAATCATCATAGTTTAGCCCGATAACAAGAGCGTCTCCTTTACCCGTAGAATTCAAGTATTAATAGGTGAGATTTTTGTTACTTGTTTATATTTTTTGAAAGTAAAAATATATAAACTTTCGACTTTTTTTTAATCTTGCATTATCTAAAAGAATTATCCAAAGGTAATATTATTTGAGAAGAATTCAAATTTCCCAACTTCAAATATATTTGGTTCAATTATAGGTAGGGCCGTTTCTAATATTTTATAGGCCTTGAACAAAGTAAAAAAAAAATCTATTTTTGCCTAGTTTTGGGCCCTCGTAAAAAATAAAAATAAACAAAATATGAACCCTTTTTGTTTTTCTTTACGAGGTCAAGAGTAAGCTTTATTTTATTTCATTTTATTTTTTATAAAGATAAAAATAGACCATATGTTATCATTTTTAAAGATAGGCCCTGAGCAGGTGCCCATCCTTGGAGCAAAAGGTTGAATCCCCAACCCAAAGGGCCCCCACACTCCGGCCCGACGAAGCAACTGAGAGGATGTAAATCAGGTGCTCAGCGGTCCGCTAAGGGGGAGGTGAGCAACCCACAGGCCTACAAGCAGGTGCCCATCCTGTCCCTACCCAGGGTGGCCCTGATTATAGGGCCGAGCGAGGAAAAAAAAAAGGGAGTCCTGAGCATAGGATATTACGAATCCAGACTTTACTATAGACTTACATACAAAAATAGACGCTTATAATGCAGATTGCCACAAGTAAAATTTAAGGATATTTCTATTATTTCAAGCGACAATGTACACAGGGCAAAGAAAAAGAACACAGAGTGATTTCTTCATAACATTAAAGAATAATGATCGTGCCTTTCATTTCTATCATGCTTGTACAAAATTTATAAACTTTAGATTGAATGTGAATATATCACCTAATTAGATATTGAAAAACCACACAAAATATTTTTGATGACTAGTTAAGTATACTGCATTAACGTTTGATTTTGTATCTATTAGTTTATGTCCTATAACCAATCAATTAGTTTATGACCTATAGTCAATCGGTTGATTGTAGTCTAGTGACAAAATAATTTAAAGATATTCTTTATCTTATATTAAATACATATGATAAAATTCACGAGATAAATATATATTACAAAAAAATTATGATGACATTATAATTATGAGATTCATATTGAATTATGTATTATCTTTAAATTGTTCCAAGTTATTGTTCTATTGATACTGGATACTAATAGAGTATAAAAAGACTAGCACATATTTATATTTTTTCTTATAAAGGAAACAATCAATCTTATAGACTAAAGTATGAAGATACTTAAACAAATGTGTAGATGCTTGTTAAGAAGCAAGTTCACTAAATCTACCTCATATGAAAATTCTATTTAGAATGTTACCTGTGATAAAGCAAACACATGCAATAGAAGAGGGGTGAATTGTATAAAAAAAAATTTGCCAGATACTTAAAAAATGATAATATCCTTCTAAACAAAATAAGTCTATAAATAGAAAGAACCTATCAATTTTTGAAAAGATCCTGTTAACGTGGAAAACAAAAGGATATTGTTAATTAAAAGGAGCCTGCTAATTGATAGGAGTCTGCTAGCGATTAAAAACAAAAGAAGCCTATTAATCGATAGAAGTCTGTTAACGCTAAAAAACAAAAGGAAGCTTTTAATTGATAGGAGTATGTTAACGCTTACCAAGAGAAAGGAACCTCTTGCAATAGAAAAACAAAAGGAGCCTATTGTAAAACTGAAGGAGCCTCTTGAAAATACAAACTCATAATGTGCAAATTAGGAAGAGAGAAAGAATGACATAATCAATTTATACTGGCTCGGCTTATAACAATTAGTCGCGTGTCGCAACAGTACCTAAGATCAAATATGAGCTAAAGTGAGTATCCTAAGCATTTCTAAGACATTAATCACTAAGTATAGTATATCAAATGAATCAACATTTAATCATATATCAACGAAGCCTATGTCCAGTCTCGAGTATTCAACTTGAGTATTTCACTAGAAAATCCAAGTAGTAAATTTTCACAAGCCTTTCCAAGCTTATAAGTACATATTTTTCAAGGTTCTTCATCCTTCCACTCTCGTAGTATTTAACAAAACTCTATAAGTTCTCAATAAGAAATATATAGAGGATTTAACAGTCTCTCTTAATACAGCGATTTCACTTTCGAAGGTACAAAGAATTTGATAAAACTTTCAAGCATATTGATGCTGCTAGGATGTTTTGCAAGTTTTGTAAGTTTCCTAAATGTAATGGCTTTTCCATAAGTAGACATTTCCCGCAACTAGAAGTTGCTTAATGTATAATATCTTTTTATATATATATTTAGACGTTAAGACGAACGTTCTGTCAAGACTTCCAGAGCTAATTATTTGAATTCGTAAAAAAAAATTCAGATGTTATGGAACCATTTTTGAATAGGCAAGTTCATAAAGAAGGTTTCTGCAAGAAATGAATCAATTATCCTGTGATTTTATTTCCTTCTAATAATTACACCATTGCCTTTATAAGGAAATAAATATAGTTTGAATTTTGAAATATTATAACATTATCATCAAAAACATTATTAATAAACCTTGAGCTACCAACTTATATGTCTATAAAAATTTTCATTGTAGTGATTGAATAAATGATCCTTTCATTTATAATATCAAAAATTATCTTATATAGAGATTGCTATGTTTTGCTGCTACATATAATAGTTGAGTGATCAATATAAGATTAATCACCTTAGGGTTTGTTTAGTTGGAGATTTATTAATGGAATGGAATATTATTATATCGTTTGGGAGGAGAGTTTATAATGTAATGGAATAGAATAAGATGGAAGAGAAGGGTTTCATATTACATCTAATTCCATCCTAAATAGTAAAAATGAGAAACCTCCGATTTGAAAAATTTAGGATAAAATGTAAAATGATAAACAACATTTCACTATATTACATTATAAACCTTCTTGTAAACAACATTTCATTATATTACATTATGAACCCTTTGACAAACTCATGTATTCATATATATTTTCATATCAGCTGGATGAGTTTTTGTCACTCAAAGTGATCTTTATGGCTTTATTTGAATATTATTTGAATTATTGTGCCTTACATTTAATTTGTGTTTATAAGGACAAAAATTATAGTATTTTGGTTTAACTGTGATAAATTAATTTTTGGACAATTGATGCTACATTATTTGTAATTTTTATTGTAGGATATTTGAAGAAATTAAAATTCAAAAAAGCATTAAAAGAGGTAAAGAAGAGATGCTTAAAGTCAAGCATCATTTGACATAAATGACAACGCATGGTGATGGGAAATAGAGGAGAAAACGATAGCATAGCATGAAATGGGGGCTTGCAAGGGTTTTGAGCAACAAAAAGGATGAACCAACTTAATTTGGGGAGATCACGAAAATTAATTTGGGGAGATCACGAAAATAGTTAAGGAGGCAGCTGGCGACGCAAGTGTGTGTGAGTGTGCTGCTGAGAAAGACAAAAAAATAGTCACATCAAGCGTGGTTTTGAGCTGGTGGTAGCATGAACGAGGGAGAGAAGTTAGCTGCGTGATGTAAGGGTAGAGTCCTGGCAATGTGGAAGTCTGCTGGTGAGAAGCGCACGCAGGCGGCGTGGTGCTGTGGAGACCAATGGTTAGTGCGTGAAGAGGGGAAAAAATGAACTATTCAAATTAGTTACTCATCAGCTATAGTAGGCGCCGTAAAGGGCTGGTGGCATTATCTGCGTGGTTCTGCGTTTCTGTATAGGTTTTACATGGCTTTGGCATTGTTGGCTTACGAGTGCGTGGAGGTAGTTACTGGGTGAGGAACGTGAAGGGCTGGTGGCTTTGTCTACATGGTTTTGCGTGTTGTGTGAAGACTAGGTTGTGTGGGTTGCGTGGTCTGCATCGAGAAGAGAGCAAAAATGGTTATGTGCATGGTCTGAAGGAGAGTGCAGGCGCTGGCTGGGAGAAAGAAGGAAACAACAGCAGGAGTTATGCTTTGTCTAGAAACGTCTTCAGTCTATCATTTTCAATGTTGGCAGCATCTTCAATGAATTTTTGTGGCTAATTCATCTTAATCCTTTGGTTCAATGGCAATGGCCGGAGTTTGGATTTTTATACGGGAGTTTAAACAGCATTTATCTTTCAACTATTTAATTATTTAGTGATTCCTAGGTCTTAGGATAACTATTTAATTATTTAGAGTTGCGTTTTGATTATATCTTTGAATTAGAAGATTCTGTGACTAGATTAATGTTTAGTAATTGATATTGTGTTAATTTTGGGTTTAATTTCATTACTTTATTTTGGGTCAAAACTTTGTATTGAGATTTTAGCAAAATTGGTGATTATTCACGGTGGCTTAAATTATTGGATCATTTTATCTATTGCTGGCATTAATTCTACTTCTTAATTACTGAGTAAAAATCGAGCATTGGTAGCATTGGTTTTAATATCTTGGTTCTATTTTACTATTTTGGTGGCAGTTAGTAAATTGGGATTTTTGGAAATTAGTTATGTAATAATTTGAGGTGGCTCGGTTGTTAGATTAAAAGCTCGATTTTAATTATTGGTTTAATTGTTTTAACTCCCATATCTTTTGAGTAATGATTGCCTGCGCTATTGAACTGAAGGATTGCATTATCATTGTTATTTAATTGCGCTTTTCTTCGTACTTCATTATCTTATTAACATTTCATATCACTCATTTTGATTTTAAAATACCAAAAACAAGTCTTTAGTGTTTATTTCAATTCGTTGCAAACTTTAGCGGTAATTGTTCAAATCAAACCCTATTTATTAGTTTAGCTTGTATTGCATTTAGTTACTTAGGAAATTAATTTCATTTTTTTGGTTCCTCAAAGAGAACGACCCGAGGTTGCACTATATGCAATCCTTGGTTAAATTTTTGAAGTAACCCCAAGGCAACATCGGATAAAATGTTATTTCAAGTGGCGCCATTGCCGGGGAACCAAAAAATTGGTTCCTTGTAACTAAGTGTCAAGTAACGTTTAACTGGGATTTTTGTGTTGAGCCTCATTCTTGCATTTTTTTTCCTTCTTTTCTTCTTAGATAGATAAAAGTTTGTGTTTCACTTTTATGCATATTGGTACAATTTTTGACATTCTTTAATTACTTGTGCATATTACAGGTTTTCACACACTTTCATACAATACAAAGTACATCGTCACCTATACTCATACATTCATACGCACACACTTGCACTTATTAGATTCTTCATTTTTTTCTTACTTAAATCTTATTGTGTGAGTCAGTTTTGCACCTCATTCTTTTTGTTACTGTTTATGCCTAGGAATGATAGGGCTTTACCTCTTAATCCTTTAAATCTTGAACTTGAAAGGTTAGTGAAAAAGATTAGAAGAGAGAGGAGAATAGAGAGGGGAAGTCAAGTTCTTGTTGAGGAGGAGCATATTTCAAAAGAGTCAAATTTATCATCTAGTGAACAAGAACCTAGTGAGAAAGCTACCTCTAGTGAACACTTGTTTGTTAGTGATTTTTAATTAGAGCAAGATACCATGGATGGTGATAATGGTAATAATAGACATAATGGGATTAATGGGAACAACGGACATGGTGAAAACAACATAAGGAATAATGGTGAGGATAATAGAAGCATGAGGGAGATTAATAATTCCCATGTTGATTATGACCCTTATGGCTTTTATACTGATGATGTGAACTTTGAAATTAAAAAGCATTAATTTCTTCCTTACCTAGATTTCATGGCTTTGCAGGTGATGATCCACATAGGCATTTGAAGATTATGCACATGGTGTGTTCTTCTATGAAACCACCCACGGCAATTTTTGAAGATGTATTGAGGAGAGCATTCCACTTCACTTTAGAAGGAAAAGCCAAAGAGTGGATTTATACACTACCTCAACATTTCACCACATTGACTTGGGATCAATTGAAAGGAGCATTCTTAGATGAGTATTCTTCTGCTTCTAAGACTTCGAGACTCAAGAAGGAGATAACTAGTGTGGTGTAACGAGATAATGAATCCATGCATGAATATTGGACAAGGTTCATTACACTTCTAGCCCATTGTCCCCACCACAACATTTCCAAGAATGATCTGGTCAACTCTTTCTATGAAGGGCTTATTCCACATCATAAACCCTCAATTTATGCCACTGCAAATGGATCGTTCAGAGAATTGAGTCCTAATGCTGCATGGGACCTACTTCAAAAGATGGCTACCAATGACCCTCAATCTGGAGACACAAGGAGGGTGTACAATACCTCTTTGACTTCTTCCCAAGATATTCTTGCTAAAATTGATGCTTTGGGAAACAGAGTAGAGAAACGACTCACTCTTGTGGAGAATAATGTGAAGGCCAAATAAGTTAATTCAGTGAGCCATTCTCAAGCTATAGTAGTCGGTTGTGAGTACTGTAGGTCCATGATGCATGCTTCCAATAATTGTGCCAGATATGAAGAAGTTCATGCCCTCTACCAAAATAGAAATGACCAATATCAGAAGAGGGATCCCTACTCCAACACATTTAATCCGGTTTGGAGAGACCTAACTTTAGATGGGGTGGGGATCAAGGTAACACTCAAGGAAATTCTTCCAATCAAATGGTGTCTAATCAAGGTACATCATCTTCTTTTTCAAAGGGTGATGAATTGGCTATGATCATGAAAGGAAGTGCCATAATTAATTCGAGATTAGATCATGAGAAGACACAAACTGATGCTAAGTTGAATGCTATGGAGAGAAAGATAGACTCATGTCTACAAAATGTGTTCTCTAAGTTAGAGCAAATGGAGACTCAGCATGAGAGCTTGAACACTTTTGTTACTCAAATCTCCAACAACTTGAGTGAACAGCAAGCAAAGAGTAGTGGTTCTATACCCTTCAACACAGTGATAAATCCAAAATCTTTGAATGCAATCACATTGAGAAGTGGTAAGAAAATTGGTGCTAAGAAAGTGAGTTTCAAAGATGGTGATGTTGTCGCCTGCAACCAAATATAAAAGAAATCACTTCCGTTAACACAAATTAATGTAGTAGCGGTAAGCGGATATCGTT
>JAOQMR010000006.1:8446446-8458162 GCA_027563865.1 Erythroxylum pelleterianum | reverse complement strand
ATGTAAAATATTTAAAAATTATTGTTATTTCAAATTAATTGTCATTATTATTTATTATTAATATTTTTGAAAGCATGATTGATGTAAACAGTAAACTAGTAAAGTATACAGTACAGTTGTATAATATATCAATATGAACTATTTTGCAATTTTTAAAAAATTTAGGTACTATTTTATAAATTTAAAAAATATCCCGAAACGGTACCCGGTACCGACCGATATCAGTACAGATCCGTTCCAGAGCCCAATCCGGTACTAAACCCGGTACAATATTCATAACATTAATTGGCTAGTACCAATTAAAACAGGTCGGTGTAGGGTAATACATAAGATATGGTATATGTACCGTTTATTGGCCGGTAGGAAAAAAAATTGAAAGAAACGATATAATAATAGGCATGAAATTGCAGGAAAAGGGCAGGCAGCCAAACCAAATTGACTGTATGGAGTTACGGAAAGCTAACCGGATTGACCACTGCTACTGCACAATCTTTTGAAGGAAATGGAGACCAATCATGAGTAATTGACTATCGCTGGCAGAAGATTCGTTGTATCACATAAATCACCAGGAGATTGAATCCTCTGTTAATTATCACCGTCGAATATATGATTAGTGGTCCTCAGAAAGCAGATGCTGCTCTTCTCTTCTCGTCTCTCTCTCTCTCTCTGAGCATTGTCTGTTTACGGTTGCATTGTTGTTGTGATTAATAGTCATGTCATGCAGCTAGAGTATCCCCAAATTTTCCTTCACTGCTCAGGTTTTCATCGCGTTAAAGAGTTAGCAGTTATTGCTCGTTGGAAGTCAGTCCCAGGAGCCAACCTCTCCAAGATCAGTGCCAAAGAAGTTTAATTATGCACGTCCAGAGTCTGCGAAATACGGTGGATTATCATTTGAACCATAGAACTCTTTAAATAAATAAATGAAAAGTGTTAAATTACCTTCTCTTCGGAAAGTATATTTCTGAAACAAGATTTTGAGGTATTGCTTATAAATTTAACTAGATGTTCGCAGACTTCTTATTCATTTTATGATCAAACAACTTAACCAAATTACCTACTATAGCTGGGACTTAACCTACCTTGTAACTTTGGTCTTCGTGAAAAGCATAGAAGCATGAATGTATCAGCCAAAGCTCGGCACTTTCCATTTGAAAGTCGCTGGTATTTTGAAGAGGGAATAGGACAATCTATCCACTGCGCAGAACTACAATCTCCGGGTTCTGAATTCTGCCTCAGCCTCCCATAAACAAGCATAACCCAACTAAACCTTACAATAAATTTCCGATCTCACCATCACTTGTATTTCCATTCTCTAGTTCTCTTCTTTTTCTTTGGTCTAACTATGAACTGGCCTTAAAGCTGGTACAGGAACCCCAAATATACAAGTGGGACTTGTCATCACACTGTCGACGAAGTTCAAACACTTGCCTGAAGCAGCACCAACACTCCCATTTCCTCCAATACCACCATGCTCAATGTACAAAGGACATATCTTTTGATCCTCATGCACTACCTCGTGCTCGTCTGTAACTGTAACATCAACACTTTGAACCTTATCATCGTCAGCAGAAGTCTTGTCCGTAACAGTAAGGTGATCGCTATCAACGTCTTCATTGTCAAGACAATTCTGGTGTCTAACAACAACGTCTTCACGATCAACTTCTTCTAAACCAACTTCGTTTTCTTCTACATGACTTATTTGCTCATAACTCTCAGTCTCTTTTCTCCCATTAGAGACATGATTAAAAACATGAACGTTGTCAAGCGGAACAAGATGCAAAGTGAGACGGCCATTGGATCTATGGGCACGAAAGTACTCATGGTGTCTCACTTTCTCTTCCCTGAGAATCAACCTTCCATCACTAGTATAGTATCTCCTTAAAACCCAGGGCATCCGACAAGGCAAGTTCTCTGTGCGAGCAAGCAATGGTATTGGCGGAGGAAACTCCTCACGGTTCCTCGATGATGACCGTTGATTCCTTTTGCTACTACGTTGAACGCAACTCCGGTAACTACTATTCTCTCGTGTGAAAATTTCCTCATTACTGGCTTTCAGATCAAGACAGCTCTCCACCCCAATGTAGTCCCCAGTGAGAGAAGAAGATGGTGGGGATGATGACATGCGACTTGAAGCCAGAATGCCTGAACCCATAATGTTCAAAGTCCCAACTTTATCAAGAGACTTGTTTTGATGATCCGGAGAATCAATTTGCTTTATCGTCTTGAAGGGACTAATTATCTGTGATACTGCTGTTGGGTGGTGAGCTTGCATTTGGCTTTGGTAATAAGTGATTATAAGTAAATGGAAGGGCGTTTGGGAGGTTTTATGGTCATTAACAGAGAGAGCCAGAGAGACCAAAGTTTGTTATCGGGAAAAGCAGTATTGAAGACAGTGAAGGCAAGATAGCAGCCAAAGAGCCAGCTATTATATACTTGTGACGTCAAGATTAGGTTTTATATATACGTGGATCGGAAACATTCACAATCTGGTCACCATGCGCCTGCGAAGAAGAAGAAGAAGAGATTAATAAAATACAACTTCTTTCAAATTGCAAGCAATTTTAGGGATAAGATCTTATCCAAATGAGGACACAAAGGGTTAATTTTCACAAATGATTGGTACCTTGATAAGCATACCTTGCAGCCTAATGCGAAAAGTGCCTATAACAGTTTGATAACTTAGAGCAGAAGTGGAAATTTTCCTAGATTTCCAGTTTACCATTAGTAACTACGTACTATCCATGTAACACGTCTAGCTAGATGGAGTCTCCTCATCCTGAGCATCACAGACATCCACTTGCCCATATGATGTTCGGCAGTTATTGTAGTTCTTATGAAATAGGTTATGCCCTTTTTGAGGTGGTCATGCAAACTTAATTCATGAACCAGAAGTTTTTGCTTCAAGAGAAAAGTGTCCTGGTAAAGTTAATTTCAATGTACATTAATTTTTATTTTAAGTAAATTCAAAGTGAAACATACAGTTTCTACTAGTCTTACATTATACAATTTAATGCATAAAACTCTACCAGCCTTTCGGTTTCAATTTTTTGAATAAACCACCGGGCTGGTAGTCATAGTCAGCTGAACTTAGCCTAAACTCTCTATCAGAAAAAAAAAAAAGATGTCTAGGGTTTTCGTTGTGAGTTGAATCATATCAAGAACTTGAAGAAAATCAAACAGACAACAATAAAGCATGTAAATCTGGATATGTTAAACTCTATCAGAATAATTCACTGGTAATTCAAATCAATGCAATGCAACAGTAAACATGAGTATGAGAAGAAGAAGAAAAGAAGAGCAAGAGCATCGCAGACCCAGATCCAGACTCATCATATGCAGATCGACTACTATATATATGCAGAGTAACAAACAATGCCAAGACGTGTGAACGTTCATCATATCACACTAAAAAATTTGTCATAAAAATCACTTCTATGAACAACACAGTTGCATAAGCATGAAAAGAGAGAGAAGAACGTATCATTATATTTATATGGACGGGGGAAAAAAAAAAGGATTTAACTTACAGAATGTCGGAGGAGGAGGAGGATTAAGGAGGAAGAGGGACAAAATAGAAAGAGGAAGGTGATGATGATGGGGGGGAATAGGAAGAAGATCATGAGCACGGAATAACTTGTTGTGGGGCATCATCATCGATACGATCTCTTCCCAATGCATAAGAAACAGTTACAACTGATGAGATGGAGAAATTCAAGTATAGAAAAACAGAGAACACAACAACCGGAGAAGACAACTCACAACGTGTGGAGTGGAGATATGGAGAGACTACAACACAAACAAGAGATCAAGCATGTATAGGTACACCTCCTTTTTATCCTCCAACGTCACCGTCCCTTTTAATTTATATTCTTATCCAAAATTTAAAAACTGGAAACTTTTTCCCTTCAAGTTTTAGATTCTTACTGTACAATGACCAGAAAATAGGTTAATAAAGAGAAAAGGAGTATTAATTACTAATCAGCTCTGATGTTAGCGTGACACTGCCTATATTTAGGCGGGTTTATTGGATTAGGATGTGATCCGATTCAACAAATTAATTTTCTCATAACGCATCTCGTAGAAAATGTACAATACAGCCAAAAAGAGCTAATAGGAATATTTATGTAATCGAAACGGTTCGGTCCCAGGGGTAGGGTTGAAAAGTTGCGAGGAGGATGATTTGGTCGTGTTGGAGGTGGCACAGTTGCAACCTTTGTTAGCATATAACTTTTGGTTGATGTTTTCTCTTTATGGAATCAACCACTTCACCGACTCTGTATATTTTAAGTTTAATATAACTTAGTTACTCACTTAAGCTATTTAAGGTCATTAGTAAATTCAGTGGATTGCATTGGTACAACAAATTGATCAGATTAATATAGGTTGCTAATTCCAGAATGAACGATCTAATTAATAACTTTTTTCTAAATTATATATGTTTTTGATATAACATGAAAGTGCTGGAGAGATTGTTTTAGATGTGCGAGAAATAAAAAGTGAGACATTTAATTTAGTTGTGTAACCAAAAAGTTCAGTTGTTTTAAGCAATTTGCATTCAACATCCTTTTGGCTATCCATCGATAAGTTTGATAAAATATCTTTCATTGATGGGTATCAGTATCGTCCCATTTTTTGTAGCATTTCAATACCAATTTTGAACTAATTTACACATTAAACTGTATTTGTCCTAATGACGTAGGCCCAAGATCAATCTGTATATATATATGCCCAATAACTTCTAAAATGCTTAAGATCGACACAAATCTTAAGACTTTCACCTGTATTATAATAACGTACAATAACACATATAACTGAGGATAAATGATGATCATCTTTATCGATAAATATTTATACTGTTATAATACATGAAAACATATAAACATATAAGGAGCAAACATAATGTTCCCTAACTAACAGTATCTAAGCACTTCAATACATTCATATTGTATACTTGTCTCTCAAAAATAAGTAGGTGAAGTCCTTTAGTTAAAGGATCAGCAAGCATCTCCTTAGTCCTTAAATGCTCCACCTCAATGTCACCTTTATGTATCAACTCTTGAATGGTCAAATACTTGACATCTAAATGCCTAGACCCTGTGATGTTCTTATTGTTGTTACTGAACAACACAGCAGAAAGATTATCATAAGACAACCGAATGGGTCTAACCACTAAGTCAACCTTAGACAACTCAAAAATCAAGTTTTTGAGCCCAACCGCTTATATATCTACCTTATAGTATGCGACAAACTTCGCATGCATAGTAGAGGAAGTTACCAGTGTCTGCTTGACACTCTTCCACGATACTGCACTATATGCTAACATGAAAATGTAACATGAAGTGGACTTTATATCATTTGGATACATAGTAAAATCCAAATCTATATACCATACAAGGTCTAGATTGTTGACCTTTTTGTATGTCAATATTTAATCCTTAGTTCCTTTTAGATATCTCAACACTCACTTAACTACATTCCAACGTTCTATTCTTGGGTTAGCCAAATATCTACCCAGCAGTTCAACAGCAAATGCAATGTCTAGTCTAGTGCACATTTGGGCATACATCAGGCTACCAACTGCACTAGAATAAGCCATATTCTTTATAGCCTATCTCTTTACCTCATTCTTTGGATACTATGCCAAAGATAATCTCTCACTATGAGAGATATGTGCTACAACAGGTTTACAATCAGTCATTAAATCTTTGTTGCATTCGCTCAATGTATGCACTCTGCGAGAAGCTTAAGGAGTGTCGAGACCTGTCTCGGAGATTTTGAATACCTAAGACAAAAGATGTTTCACCAAGGTCTTTTACGTTAAAATACTTAGCTAAAAGTTACTTCACATCATGCAACATGGTCAAGTCATTTAATGCAAGCAAGATATCATCCACATACAACCCCTGACCTTTTAGTACAAGCATCTTTCAAATTTATTTTCTAGGAAGCCATAAAAGGCACAAACTCATCAAATTTAAGGTACCACTGTTTGGAAGCTTGCTTTAAATCATATATCGATTTTCTCAATTTACAAACATTGTCAGTCTTTTCTTGATGCTGAAATCCTTCAGGTTGCTCCATATAGACCTCTTCACAAAGGTCGCCATTTAGGAAAGCAGTTTTAACATTCATTTAATGTAGCTCCATATCATAATGAGCTACTATTTCTATTATCACTCTAAATGCATCTTTAGAGGATTCGAGAGAGAAGGTAACATTAAAGTTAGACCCTTCTCTCTAAGTGAATTCTCTAGTAACCAACAAAGCCTTAAACTGCTCAACTTTACCTTGAGAGTCCTTCTTAGTCTTAAACAACCATTTACAACTAACGGGTTTCCAATTTTGAGGCAAATCAACCAGCTCTCATATATTGTTATGCTTCATGGATTGGAGCTCATCATTTATTGCATCTCACAACAAATCTGCATTGGGTCCACAAATAAATTCTAAAAAAGTAACTAAATCTGCAACATGTCCAATATCATAGTCATGTTCACCCAAATAGACTATGTAATCAGATGGAATAGCAGGTCGTCTCACTCCAGCAGATCTATGCAACTGCATTGGTTTTTGTATCTCAGAAACCTCTGTTTGTACAAGTATAGGTTTCTGTTCCTGTTTGAGCATTGTACTAAGACTTTGATCCACTATATTTGATTGTATGATTGACGGATACGAAATAACTGTAGTACTCATCCTGCTGTCATTTGAAGGCTAAGGAAGACCACCCTTGTTAAAGACATCATATTCTAGAAACTTAGTTGTTTGTGATTCTACAATTCTAAACCCTCCTTCTTTACATTAGAATTCGTAGCCTTTAGAGTGGTTAGGATATCCAACTAAATAGCAACAAATAGAATGAGCATGTAATTTAATTTCACAAGGATTATATAAGCATACCTCAACAGGGAAGCCCTATACACGAATGTGTGAAAGGGTAGGCTTCCACCCATTCCAGATCTTAAAAGACATCTTCGACACTGACTTGCTCCAGACTCTGTTAAGTATATCCAACGTCGTCTTGATGGCTTCATCTCAAAGATAATCAAGTAGGTTAGTCCTGTTTTGCATTGACCCCATCATGTCTTTTAAGGTGCGGTTACACCTTTCGGTCACACCATTTTGCTTAAGACTATTGTCATAGTGAATTGAGACATTATTCTACAAGATTCTATACATTTGGCAAACAAACTCCTTTTCTTGTCTTGAAACTCCATGTTTGTCATAATACTCTCCCATATTATCAGATTTGACAATCTTGATGGATTTTCTCAATTGGTTCTCAACCTCACCCTTTAAGATCTTGAATTTCTTAAGAACTTCAGACTTTTCTTTAAGTAAGAACATATAACCATAACAAGAATAATCATCAATAAATGTCAGAAAATATCTAAAATTGTATAAAGTAATTGTATAAGGTCCACTAATATTTGTATGTATGAGATCTAATAAGCTAGATGCTCAAGCTAACCCTTTTTTCTTTATTTTAGTCAACTTACCTCTGCAACAGTCAACACATATTTCCAGACCCTTAAAATATAAAGTTGGGAGAATGTTATCCTATATCAATCTCTCAACTCTCTTTTTGGAAATGTGACCTAAGCATTTATGCCATAAAATATATGACTATTCCTTAATCAGAGGTCTCTTTCAAGTAACCTATTCAGCAATTTATGAAGAAGCATACATTTCATGAAGGGTAAGATACATTCCATACAGTCCATATGACAAAAAGTCAGTATCAATATGTTTTGCGTTGAAGGATAACTACTAAAGTATCAGTGACAAAACGATAACCTTCTTTGTCTAATACTAGTATAGAGATCAGATTACGTCTAAAAGACAATATATAAAATGTGTCATGTAATACAAGTACAAATCATGTGTCAAAGTTTAAACATACATCCCCTACGTAAATAATACTAACTTCTTCATTATTTTTGACTATCAGTTTCTCCTCCACTTTATTTGGCTTTCTCCAGATATGAATCCCCTGCATTGTGGAGGAAACATGATTAGAAGCTCCACTATTTAGCACGAAGAACTTGATGTGGCTATAGCAAGATTAGATTCATGAATCATATAAGCCAAGGAGTTGCCTGACAGTTCCTGTTTTTCTTTCCAAACTTTATATTTCTGGCAGTCAGACTTTTGTGTCCCTTCTTATTACAAAAGAAGCATCTTATACTTTTAACATACTGCGGACCCTTAGCAATATTAGTCTAAACAATATGGAATTGCAGAGAGAATTTGGATTTCTTACCTTTAAACCTTCGGGTTTGACCTTGTCCTTCCCTTTAGTTGCAAGGAGGACCTTATGAGCAATATTCTTTAACTTCTAGTCTTCAGCAATGCATCAGAAAATCAAAGCATTGATGTCCCAAGCCTCATCATTCGAATTATACATCGTCACTAGAATACTAAACCCTGGAGGAAGTGTGTTCAGAGCCTGGTGAACTATGTAAGCTTCAAGAATAGGAATATTTAGTGCCTTCAGATTATTCTAGAGATGGACCATCCTGATAATGTATTCTCTCACTTCCCTTACTGTTGGACCCCAATTCCGGAGTCCAACTATCCGAAGTCATACTTGCATGAGTGGGTTCCCTTGTAAGGTTATTTCATTAACCCTCATTAGCCATCTTCAATTCATCCCCATTCTCACAACATCCCCAAAATTTCCTCTCCCTCAATTTGTTCACTGGCGTGCCCATACAAAACAATCACCAAACTCATTTCTCCTAATTCAGAGCAGATTTTGGAAAACTTCAAACCAACATTTCTATTCGACTTTTTAAAGAAATCGCAGCTATAAATCTCTAGTTTGTTTTAAAGCAAGAATCATCTCAATCGGAGCTCTACAGCTCAAGATATACTTAAAAAGCTAAAGCATGTACTTACCCCAATCATGCCCTCTAAACTGACCCCTCACTTTCTCTCCATAAAACTTATTCAAATTAACTCTAAAAGATACCAATTTTCACGGAGAGGTCAACGATGCATGTACAATGAAAGGAATGTTAGCGGGACCACTTTGTTGGATTTCGTGGTAGCGTTTGATCAGCAGCTCTTTTTTCAAGAAAAAAGGAGCACTTGGTGAATTTTAAGAATAGAAATACAAAGACTCAAATTAACTACTTCCTTATAAGGCAAAGTGATCAATCTAGCTATAAGAATTGCAAGATGATCCTAGTGCTTGCGAGTCATCTCATCAAAGATAGCTAGTTTTGGATCTTTTTATTAAGGGTTAGAGGAAGAAGAGAAGTCTTAGGAGGTGTACCAAAATCAGATGGTGGAATTTGAAAGCGGATATAGTAAACAATTCAGGGATAGAGTAATTTATGAAGAAGAATAGAATTTGGTAGGAGATGCTAACCAGATATGGGAGAGAGTTGCACCTCCTATAAGGAATACAACTTTAGAGACCTTAGGTGTTTCTAAAGGGACGTGGGGTAGTAAAAAGGAGTCTTGGTGGTGGAATGAATATGTTCAAGAAAGAGTTAAGTTTAAGAAGACTACCTACAAAGCTCTAGCGGATAGCACCACAGAGGTTAAGAGAGTTACTAATAGAAAAAGGTATAAAGGGGAAAAAAAAGAGGCAAGGATGATAGTCTTAGAGGATAAAAGTAGAGTGTAGGGCAAACTATATCAATAATTGGATAACAAAGATGGAGAAAAGGAATTTTTCAAGTTAGTAAAAGCTAAAGAATGAAAAGCGAGAGATTTTGATCGAGTTTATTGTATAAAAGATGAAGTAGGACAGGTCTTTGTAATTGAAAATGACATCAAGAGAAGATGACAGAGGTACTTTTATAGCCTTTTTAATGAAGGAGAAGAATATAACATCTTTCTGGGTGGCCTTAACTCATTCGAGAGGTATGGAAAAGCCTAGGTGAAGAAAGTATTACTTGACTAATTAAACTTTTTAATGTGATCCTTAAGTCTGCTAAAAAGCCAGATGAGGGAAAATTTAGTATGGTTATTCCTTTATACAAAAGCAAGGGGGACATCAACAGCTGTAATAACTATAACGGCATCGAATTACTTATCCACACCATAAAGTTATGGTAGAAGGTGATTGAGAAGAGAGTGAGAAAGAATGTTTTTATCTTGGAAAACCAATTTCGCTTCATGCCAGGAAGGTCCATGATAGAAGCTTTACATTTCCTTAGAAGGTTAATGGAATACTACAAGGAAACACAACGTAAGCTACGCATGGTTTTGATTTATTTAAAGAAGACGAATGATAGGGTACCAAGGGAAATCATGTGGAGGTGTTTAGAAGTCAAGAGTTTTCCTATGATGTATATACAAATTATTAGAGATATGTATAAAGGTGTAAAAACTAGAGTAAGGACGATAGCAGGAGATACAAAGCATTTTTCTATAGATATTGGGCTACACTAAGGCTCCTCTTTGAGTCCTTTTATGTTTGCAGTGGTGATTGATGAGCTCACCAATAATATCTAAGGGGGTGTGACTTGGTGTATGTTGTTTGTTGATGACATTGTTTTAGTGGATGTGACAGGGGAGTCAACACAAAACTTGAACTTTGGAGGGATACATTAGAGTCAAAGGGATTTAGATTGAGTATATAGAGTGTAACTTTTTGGCACTGTTGGATCCCGATTTCAGAACCCAACCTCTTGCTCTAATCATCAATCATGTTGGATCCCATTTTCGAAGCCCAACTCTTCAGAATACCACAATACTTGAGCGTGTTTCCTTGTAATATCTTTAACCATCATCGCTTTATCTTCTTGCGAATATTATCACACTTAACTAGAGCATGCATATTATCTTGTAGGGTTATTTCCATGTCATCCCACAAGGGTGGAGTGCCCAAGACAATCAAACATTAAAATAAACTTATTACTTTACCTCAACCCTTTTTCCAAGGAAGTCAAATGAACATACATAATCGAAACTTTCTTCAATCTATCATTTCATTTCTCAAGCAACAGAGTTTGGAAAACTTGAAATACAACATAATCCGAAATCTCAAATTTAAAAAGTTACAAGAACTACAAAAATTCCTAAATTTCGGCTAAAGCCTGTCTTGACTCTCTTTCACTCCATCTCTTGCTCATCACCTGAGCGTGGGGACAGGAAGGGGGTGAGTTTGAAAGCTCTTGGGAAACAGTTTATAATAAAAAGGTAAGTAGAAACCTTGCAAACATTTTACTTGTCATAGAAAAATATCTTATTGAATCGTAAAAATACTTTTTTTTCAAAATTCTTGTCGTGTAGTCAAAATTCACAACTTAGAAAACATGAATGCATCAAACTTATTCAAACATATTATAAGCACATAAGCACATCATAATGGTTCGGGTAGATCCAAAACATGACGCACTACATATTTCCAATGAAATGGTCCTGTGCAATCGTGAATTCTTGAGGGATTTCTTGAGGGAGCTCCATGCCACTAGCGGGCAGGTGAGATAAGCCTATATTTGGATCAACGTGCACGTGACAGTTTTTGAGGGACTACCACAAACCCACATAACACATTGATTTCGAACTCTTGTAGACTTGTTGCCTAAAATGGAACTTTTTCTTGAAAACTTGCATTTTCATATACTTGACTTATATCTTGAAGATCATTCTTGAAAACATGCTTTCAGAAACATGCATCCTTTTCTAAAATTTCACTTTCATGGTCTCTTCCTTTTGAAAATCATCACTCAAATCATGTAACAAACATATAGCAGAT
>JAOQMR010000006.1:8418317-8434199 GCA_027563865.1 Erythroxylum pelleterianum | reverse complement strand
ACTTAAGCCTTATAACCTTATACACTTAAGTGTCATGACTATTTTGCCCTTATACAAATCTTATAACATTAATGCTTAAATTAACTCATCAAATCAATCCTACTAACATCATAAATAAATTCCCAAAATTATTCCATAAAAACCTCATAATTTACTCATGCTTAATCAAATAAAAACAAGGTTGGGGTCCAACAGTGCCTCTGCCCAGTAATCCTGAAAATGGTTGATAGGTAGTTAGGCCCCAAATTTTGGGTAGGCAAAGATTTGGTGTGGAGGTCGAAGCTAATGGACCACCCTCCTCCTCCAAACCACTTGTAAATGAGAATATAAGTTAATATGGAAAGTGTTAGAGAAGTAGTTCAAGAAGTGTCCGGGCTTGGTTTGAGATAGTTTGGCCGTGAAAATTCCATAAGCCTTATCTAAAGTATGTTGACCATAAGAATCATTATCCTCATAATTATAGAATTCTTAAATTCAACTTGTTTTTTTAGTGAAGATGGCTAATCGACCTCAAATTGCTAGATTCACTATACAATGTGGAGAATTAGCTAATTAAGAAAAAATCAATAATTTTAAGCTTAGCTTGTTCCCAAATTTATTAACAGGTACAACCTTCTCCTCGTATGCTTTATTGCCTAGGAATTCTATCACTTCTTAGTTTGCAATAGAAATATTTTCTTATACTAATCCCAAAGTTAGTATAACTGAGCTATTTAGAATCACTTAGAAAAGTCCAGAGAGCACATACATGCTCATCACACGATTCAAGAAGATGAGAAATTGATGTCATATTGCATTACTAGAGACCGAATATGTGAAACTAGCTTAAAGGAGTCTTGATATTGAATTTTGAAAAAAAAAAATAAAGGTATGGAATTTTATGATTTCTATGAACTAGCATCAAAGGTATCTGAATACGAAGCACTTCTCAAGGAAGAAGGATATCGAAAGAAGGATGTTCCTGTGAAACCTCTTGACATTAATCCTTAAAATGGTCAACATTCAGTTAATCCCCAAATTTTGGATAAGAAAGGATTCGATGTGGAGGATGAGGCTAATGGACCGCACCAAATGAGAAAATCTTTCTATCACTTCTTAGTCTAAAATAGAAAGATTTTCTCATACTAATCCCAAAGTTAGTGTAACTGAGCTATTTAGAATCACTTAGAAAAGTCGAGAGAGTGCATACATGCTCATCACACAATTCAAGAAGATGAGAAGTTGATGTCGTATTACATTACTAGAGACCGAATATGTGAAACTAGACCAAACGAGTCTTGATATTGAATTTTGAAGAAAAAAAATTGAAGGCATGGAATTTTATGATTACTACGAACTAGCATCAGAGGTCTCTGAATACCAAGCACTTCTCAAGGAAGAAGGATATCGAAAAAAAGATGTTTCTATGAAACCTGTTGACATTAATCCTTAAAATGGTCAACATTCAGTTAAGCACCAAATTTTGGGTAGCCAAGGATTTGGTGTGGAGGTTGAGGCAAAAAGACCGCACTCGATGAGAAAATCTTTCTATCACTTCTTAGTCTAAAATAGAATGATTTTCTCATACTAATCCCAAAGTTAGTATAACTGAGCTATTTAGAAGCATTTAGAAAAGGCAAGAGAGTGCATACATGCTCATCACACGATTCAAGAATATAAGAAGTCGACGTCGTATTGCATTACAAGAGACCGAATATGTGAAACTAGCTCAAAGGAGTCTTGATATTGAATTTTGGAAAAAAAAATTAAAGGCATGGAATTTTATGATTTCTAGGAACTAGTATCAAAGGTCTCTAAATACGAAGCACTTCTCAAGAAAGAAGGATATCGATAGAAGGATGTTCCTATGAAACCCCAGAGACCAAATATGTGAAACTAGCTCAAAGGAGTCTTGATATTGAATTTTGGAAAAAAAAATTAAAGGCATGGAGTTTTATGATTTCTATGAACAAGCATCAAAGGTCTCTGAATACGAAGCACTTCTCAAGGAAGAAGGATATCGAAAGAAGGATGATCCTATGAAACCTCTTGACATTAATCCTTAAAATGGTCAACATTCAGTTAAGCCCCAAATTTTGGGTAGCCAAGGACTCATTGTGGAGCTTGAGGCTAATGGACCGCACCCGATGAGAAAATCTTTCTATCACTTCTTAGTCTGAAATAGAAAGATTTTCTCATACTAATCCCAAAGTTAGTGTAACTGAGCTGTTTAGAATCACTTATAAAAGTCGAGAGAGTGCATACATTCTCATCACACGATTCAAGAAGATGAGAAGTCGATGTCGTATTGTATTACCAGAGACCGAATATGTGAAACTAGCTCAAAGGAGTCTTGATATTGAATTTTGGAAAAAAAATTGAAGGCATGGAGTTTTATGATTTCTATCAACTAGCATCAAAGGTCTCTGAATACGAAGCACTTCTCATGGAAGAAGGATAACAAAACAAAGATGTTCTTGTTAAGCCTCTTGACATTAATCGTTAAAATGGTTAACATTCAGTTAAGCCCCAAATTTTAGGTAGGCAAGGATTTGGTGTCCCCGCCCACTGCTCTTCCCCCCCCCCCCCCTTTCATTCTCTAAAGCACTTGTAAATGAGACTATAAGTTAATATGGATATTTTTAGAGAAGTAGTTCAGGAAGTGTTTGGGTTTGGTTTGAGATAGTTTGCTAGATTACAGTCCATGAATATACGTCTGAAGTTGTCCTTATATGACCATTAAAATCTCTTCCCACCATAATTGAAAACAACACTTTTTACTACAATATTTAACCACATAATCCTACCATTAGTCTTATTTACCCCACAATATGATGTATGAATTCCTTGACAACCAAGATACCTACCCATTTTGTTGCCTGGAAAACCCTGAATACCAAAATATGAATCCATTAATCTCTTTTACTTTAGCCGCTGTCCACTTTGTTTCCTAGATGCATGCTTTATAAATCCTATATTTATCTAAAATTCCCACTAATTTTAATGACTTCCTTTTGGGGGTCTCGATGTTCCAAGAACCTATCCGTAATTTGTCAGCATCTTTTCTACTCCTAGACCTAAAACTCGCTAAAGGACTAGCCTTTGCTTTATCATCAGAAGATTACACTCCTAAACATCGAGTATATGAAAATAGCTTAAAAGGGTCTTGATATTGAATTATGGAAAAAAAATTAAGGTATGGAATTTTATGATTTCTAGGAACTAGCAGTAAAGGTCTCTGAATACGAAGAACTTCTTAGGAAGAAGGATATCAAAAGAAGAATTCAGTAAGCACTTATGTTATAGAGATGAATTTTTATGATCCAACAAAATCAAAGTCAACATCCTTGGAACTTATGTTTTCCTTCTTTAGAGCGCAAACGTAGCATCCCACTCTCATAGGGCATATCCCCAAACATACCGATGATATTCGAAAATACAAACTACAAGAGTGGTACGCTATAACGGTCTAACAATTGAACTCATTAAAATTTTTCAAACATACACGCATATTTAAGAAATCAATAAACAAATTGGGCTCACTTTATTCATAAACATTTTCATTCACAAGTTTTACTACACCCATTGATCAATCTCATTTACGAACATTTCCAATTTGGAAAGTCGTTACAAAATAGAATTATTCGAATACCCGAGGTACAATAATTACAAAATACATAAGTTGCTACAAAAATAAAGAAATACAAATGCAGACACGAACTAATCCCGACCTCTATCTCTTACTTGAATGCAGTGGCTAGACTCCAATTTGTCTAACTAGAGATCTTCTCTAAGCCTAAAAAATATTGCAAACTTTGGGTTAATTTTTGTGAACTCAATGAGTGGGTCATCCTCGATGTCTCACTCAATCACATAACACGTCAATTCATATAATCACATAATTCACATTACTTCATCAATTTAACATGTTGAGTCATATACATTTCATATTCACTTAAATCACATTTCACATTCAGAAATCATTTAAACTTTTTAAATCATATATATCAGATGCATATGCAGTGCTCATGGGACTCAATTTCAATTATTACTTTGTTGTTACCGAGTGTTTTTTTATTGGCCCATATTCTTTGTGGATACCGGGCTTGTTTCAGATAATGTCCCATATCCTTTATGGATACTGAGTACATTAACAACTGAGCCAAAGGCTCTTACCACATTATGTGCTTTAAGCTCTTTTTTAAGTGGCTACTCCAGTCACAATAGCTTTTATGTTGTCATGTATTAATGTGATAGAATGCATCACATTCACATATTTTCAATCAGTCACATGTTTTCAGTTTCACATCCACAATCACATTTATCATCGAACCTTAGTCCAACATTCAACAAAATATTGAGTAATCACTTATTTTATCAAATTCACATTCAATGAGCACTTCCAATATGATTTTCATGCATCAAACGCCTCGGACATTCAATGTTTAGAATCAATACAATCACATTCATATATCACTAGTAATTCAATACAGAAGTTTAAAATAGAACAAACAATGAAAATGAGATCATCTAGGTCGACTCACAGTACGTTCCAAATTAGCATTAGCTTCCATGATCCGGAAATGTCTGGATGTAGACGTTTTATCCTGCATATCAACATTATGCAATACATACGTTGCACACACATTATTAATTGCACAATTACATAAGCATTCAATTGTACACATATGTATATGTGTCATGTATAATGCATGCTCAATTTGACTATTCTGGGTATGTTTCTCTAATCACGTCTCTTGATCAATCAAACCTTATCATTTGTATATGTCTAATTTATTCTTAGATTTACACCTCAATAACACTTGGTTATTCTAATATCATAATTCAATTACTCGTCATTTCTTTTCTAGCAGCATATGCTCTCATAATATCAAATTCCCATTTACCTTTACTTAATACATATAGTTCATATCTTTTGAATCACAGCTACTATCTTATCAACAACTTCATTCCCATTATACTCATGCCTTTGGTACTTTGATATCAACAATTCATTCACTAAGTTATAACATCATCAATCGATCGTTCCAAGTTTTCTCATATTTTCGGGTCAATTTTCCATGGTCATGTTGACAAGAAAAAGGAGGTATTTAGGCAACATCTTCTTTTAAAATTTTTTTTCCTTTATGTCTTAAGTTTCTAATGAACTAAATTTCATACAATTTGGTTTAGTATTCTACAAGTTATACACAAAATACTTCAGACTGTTCTCTCACTACAACAGCACTCAGTACTCAACTTCAATCCAAATTTTGAAACTCTTAGATGCATAATTTAAATTTGTATCCACATGTCTCTAGTTTATTATAAATAAAAAATAATTCCATTTGGATATCTAACGATAAATATGTGGCCAAAATACAGATGCATGTTCAGTGAAAACACTCCATTTAACAATTTCCAGCACACTTCATCATTTTCATCCTAAACACATCAATCAATCATTATCAATCCTTTCCTAATGAATTAAGATGACCATGAAATTTTTTAGAGAGGAAATACAATATGTGAGAAGTTTGTGCTCCAAATTTCAAGTCAATCGGAGGTTCAGAGAATAAGTTATGGTCAAAATAGTGAAGGGTGTCGAAAACTGTCCATAACACCTTCATTGTCACGATCGTGCACTTCACTGTCACAATTGTGCTTATGCACGATCATACAATACCTAATGTCTCCCTTCTGTCATGATCGTGCTTGTGCATGATTATGCACTGCCTCATTTTTTCTCTCTATTACAGTCGTGCAAATCCTCTAGGATTTCATTTCTGTCATGATTATGAGAGACGCAACTTTCCCATATTTACGTAACTGCATAATTTTCATCTCTTCTTCATCTCTTTTACTAAATCTATCATTTCTAACTTATGTCCTCATTGTTTCCTCTTTATTCCTACTTCCATTTCAGCTCAATATCATTCACAAACAAATCATGATCTATATTTGATCACTAACCCAAAAACAGAATATATACATGTACCCATTCATTATCAATTTTCTGCACATATGTTTTATTCCATTATCACCTTCATTCCATTACTAAACTATCACCTTAATTTTTTCCTCATTTTATGACATCACACTACTCTTTTTTCTTTAACTCTAAACTCATTTGAGTTCATATCTAAACACCCAAAGAGATCCACACATATCAACAATGAAACAAAGCATGAAAAACCCATTTACCTATCAAATTTTTCTGCACTCTTTTTACACCATCTTTAATGATCATTCTAACTCAAATCGTCACAGCAACGACTTATGAACTATTGATCATTATCATATGTGTAAAAGCAAGGGATGAACACACCTAGGTTTTCTCATTCACATTTCAGCATATACATATCACCATTTTATAATCATTTAACTGTTAACTATCATAAAAAAATGCTTGATTCAATAAATAATGAAGAGTAGTGCTTAAGACTTACTTAATTAAGCTTCAAGATCTTCAAACTCTTCACATTTTCTCTTAACCTTAGCTTTCTTCTCTCACTCGTGAATCATCATTCAAGGGTGGTAGGATAGGGTCTTTGGTAAGAAATGAAGAAGACAACGAAACAGTAGTAGCAAATGAAAGGTGAAAGCATAATTCAATGTGGATGGGTAAGAAGTGAGTTTCCGGGATGAAGACGAATAACGAAGATGAAGAACGAAATGAAGAGGGAGAATTTAGCCAAAGGTGAGAAAAAAATGAACATTATTCTTGCAAGAGTAAGTTACGAGAGTGAGGTGTGTGGCAAGGCAAGTGACAAGTTGTCACCACCTTATGGTCTCCACTTGGTCTTTTAACTATTAGTCCATTTGCTTCCCCATTTCTAATCCAATTGTCTCCCTATTTTCCATGAAACTTGTCATTAAATTCCAATGTCATTTATAAAAATTTCCATTGCCATTTGCCTCTTATTTCTGCTACTATTCATCAATTGTTCTGCCACTTGGCATTTTCCCTAGTTCAAAAATACCCTTAATTCTAAAAAATTCTCATATTTCACCAAAAATTCTAATTCACTACTTATATACTCTAACTCAATTTTTAAGATACATAATCCATAATTCACATTATAATCACATTAAAACAATCATTTATACTCAGAAAATGTCAAATGAATGCATGAACAATTCATTGTAATGTGTGCAATAATCAAATTCACGTGCGTATATGCTAACATTATGCATGAGTATCGAATGTATTTTTCTAATCTCTCATTGCTATTTCTTAATTACAGAAATCTAGGGTTCTAACTCTTAGTATGAAAACGGGATGTTACAACAAATCTCTTGAAGTCAAATGGAAAATGTAAGCTCAATTTACTCAAATTTAGTACACCTTTGACATCTCCAAAACAGAGGAGATCTTTGATTATTTGTGTTAAGAAAAATTAGTACTTTACTGCTAGAGCATAAAATTCTTATAAAAGAAGAAATCAGAGGTAGATACTATGACAAATATAATAATATATGGAGTCACCCGACAAATTCATAGTGGGGGTTCAAGAATGTGGTCTAAGTTCGAATTAACAAAGGAGTTATATTATGTTTTGAAGCTGACCAAACTATGATGATAGACGAAAACGCATTCCTACAAGTCACAATCATTAATGTCACTGAGTTTGTTCTACGTCTATTGCGAAATGTCAAAAAGAAGTTGAAGATTGTAGAAGATCGTTTATCATCAACATTAAATTCATATATGAGTGTTTTTGTTCATAAATATAATTTAAATGGTAACACTAGGACTAAAAATCAATGATTTCGAAATCCAATAGGAACTAGAAGTTATAGGACAAAATCATCAAATAGAGTTCCCCCAAGTCTTTAAAAAAGTTATGATTTTCGAATCATAAGTTTTTATCATAAATAGCCTTAATTTATGATGCTGACACAGGTATGCACAACTCAGTAATGTATACGAGTAAGGCATCTTAAGAATTTATTACCTTTGACTCAAATTTAAAAGAGAAGGTTTTTACGATAGAGGCCCATTACCAAGATTGAAATAAGCAAAACATTACCATTGGAAAAGCTAACTTAAAAAAGTCATCCTTTATAAGACATGTCTTCTTTGAAGAAAGTACTACAAACCCTAATAATAAGAAAGGATGTGTAAAAGTAATTAGCGAAAAGCATAGGAAGAAAAAAAAACCTATATTTCACATAAAGTTGACCCACTTTGAAAGTTAGAATGAGGACTCCAATAAATTCGTTAAGATGGGAGAAATTTCCATTAAGGTACCACATGCTATTTCTTTTATAAAATTCTCTACTTTATTTGATAGATATTTTGTGAAAAGGGTGGAATCACCTAGTCCTATTACCAATATTGGGTCCGTAATGAACATTATGTTAACTAAAATGATGCTAGCTTTGGGCAAAGACAATGCAGATTTGATCCCAACTGAAGCATTTATTGTTACATCTACTAGCAAAACTACCAGAGTATGGGAATTCTCATTTTGAATATCATAGTGGGAGGTAAGTCTTCATCAACTATTTTCTTAATTATCAACATAATGCCAGCTATCTAATTATATTAGGATGAGATTGGATCTACTCCAACTTCTATATCCCATTGTCCACTGAACAACTTGCATTTTTGTGGAATGGCAGTAAAGTAGAAATCGTTTGGGTCAATCCACAACCATTTTGTACTAAAGTTGATAAGGTAGAGGCCAAATTCTATGGAGATCATGCAAAGCCAGTACAAATTTAAAAATTGCCCTATAGTGAATGTCTTAAAAATAAAGGCAAAGAAAAGATGAGGATAAAATTAGAAAGGTTCATAAAAACAACTACCATCATGCCTGCTCCTAAGCCAACCATAATTCCTATTACAGAGGAAGTTGATGAGTGAATTTTTACAAAAAAGAAATAGTGGTAGTTGTAGCCATAAAATTAAATTTCAGATGCAATAAGTCTTAGAGAATTATGAGGACATTGGTAGATATGAAAATGAAAATCTAGTCTTTGAAGAGGAAAAGAACTAGAAATAAAGAGTGAGTATATCCAAGAGTTGAAATTGACTTCTAGAAAATTTGATAAACTGGGAGCCAAAAACAAGAACCACTAGAAGAAGTGAATCTAGACAATTCAAGAGAATTTTGTTAGGTCTTTGTTAGGAAAGATTTAGATCCAAGAATAAAACTTGAGTTAGTAGAGCCCTTAAAGGAATTAAAAAACTATTTCACTTGGGACTATACAAAGATTCCACGATTGAGCAGAAGGTTGATGGAATATAGACTTTCGATAAAGCCAGAATTGGCCCTTACCACCAAACCCTTAGACGGTGGTTCAAAGAAGTTGAGCTAAAGATTAAAAAAAAAGTTGAAAAATTATGTAAGGCTGGTTTTAGTAGACCAGCCAGATATATTGGGTGCTAGCTAATGTTATGCTTGTAGTCAAGAAGAATGGAAAGATAAGAATATGTGTCGAATTTAGGGTCTTAAATGTAGCCACTCTTAAGGATATATATATGATGTTGATTGTAGATTCTTTGATAGATGCAATGGCTATACAGTCTTTGTTTTCTGTTATAGATTATTTTTTAGTTATAACCAAATTTTTATAGCCAAAAGGGATATTTCCGAAGCTGCTGTTAGATGTCCAAGGTCAATAGGGACATTTGAATGGGTCGTAATCTTTTGGTTTAAAAAATTTAGGAGCACT
Source organism: Erythroxylum pelleterianum (assembly GCA_027563865.1). Classification (NCBI taxonomy): domain Eukaryota; kingdom Viridiplantae; phylum Streptophyta; class Magnoliopsida; order Malpighiales; family Erythroxylaceae; genus Erythroxylum; species Erythroxylum pelleterianum. Next base: position 8,424,536 of record JAOQMR010000006.1, on the reverse strand, counting down.
TTATCAGAGGGCTATGAATGATATTTTTCATGATTTGATAAGGTGCACATTGGAATTTTAAATAGGTGATACCATAATAAAATAAAAAAAGTGTGTAGATCATATCTATGATTTATAAAAAGCCTTTCATAGGATGCGAATGCATAAATTAAAGTTAAACACCCCTTAAGTGTGTTTTCAGAGTAAAAGTGGGGAACATCCTAAGATTTTTAGTTCACATTTGAGGAATTAAACTAGATAGGAATAGTAAAAGCCATTCTCAAAATGAAGCCACCTTGGAACAAAATAGAAGTTTAGAGATTTCTAGGTCAGATAAACTATGTATGGAGGTTTATTGTTAATCTGATTGGGAAAACAAAAAAAAATTAGGCCTATTAAATTTGGAGAATTATAAGGATTTTCTTTTAGGAGGAAAGACATCGAACAACATTTGATAGTACCAAAATACCTAATCAAACCCCTAGTAATGATGCCTCTTAAAAGGAATTTCATTAAAAGTTGTATATTTTTGCTGTGGGAGAATTATATTAGGTATATATTGGCTTAGAGTAATGAGGTAGGTCGTAAGCAAGACATCTACTATTTGAGCAAAATTCTCAAGCTAATGGAAAAGAAGTATGTTCCCATTGTTAAGTTATGTTTGGCAATATACTCTACTTATTCAAAATTAAGGCATTAAACTGACTCAATGAAGTATAGGTTGAATAAGTCAATCATCTTAGGGAATATTGGGAAATGACTCATGACTTATAGACTTCAATTTGATATATCACCCAAAGGTCAAGCATAAGCTAACTTTTAGCAAACCATAACGCTTGAAGTATAAGAGGATATGGAGAATTTAGTTGTCAATTATGAGAAGCTATTGGAATTGAAATTTGACGGTTCAAGCATAGAGATGTTAGCTGGCATTGAGGTAATTATAATTGCACTAAATGGAATGAGGACTATTCTCCCCCTAAGATGGACTTCCTATGAACTAATAATAAGACTATGCATAAAGGCTTGATAATTAGACTACAAATTCTAGTGGATCTTGGAACCAAAGAAGTTCTCATAATGGGAGATTCTCTACTGGTGTTACGCCAGGTACTAGGGGAATATAAGTGTATGAGTTTAACTTTGTCACCATATTATAATGCCGCTGTTTAATTGTTAGAAGTCTTTCATGAAGTAGAATTTCAATAATATTCCTCGATAGAATATTGAGAGGCAAATGACTCTCACAAGTTACATCTGGGTTGAACATGCTTAAAAATATGGTTCACAAATGCATCATTGTACAACGAAAATCCCATCCATCTATCTATAAAAGAGGGATTCTCTACAGTTTTTAATATTGATAAAGAAGTCGCTCAAGATTGGAGGGTGGAAATTAGGAACTTCTTAGAAAACCCTAAAAGAAATTTCCTATCATATTTAAATTATAGGTACTCAATTTCATGTTAATCGGAGGAGTTTTGTATCGATAAAGCAATGAAGAACATCTTTTCAGGTGTTTTGGGATGCCTGAGGCATCAAAGTTATAAGGCAAGTTTATGAGGGGGTATATGGAGCACATCAGTCTGGAATAAAGATGAGATGACTCAAACAATGACAAAGTTATTATTGGCCATCAATCTTAAAAGATTGCATATCTTATGATAAAGGTTATCAATAATGTCAAAGATATGGAAGAATTCAACAAATTCATACTTTTGAGTTACATTATATAATTAAACCATATCCATTTAGAGGTTAGGTCATTGATTTTATTGGAAAGATATATCCACCCTCTTTTAAAGGTTACAATTTCATTCTATTGGTCACCTATTGTTTTACTAAATGCATGGTAGCTAAGCCTTCAAGGAAAGTTTATCAAAATGATGTAGTAGAATTCATTAAACATATTATTCATCAATTTGGAATTCTTCAATCGATAAAAGGTGACCATGGGTTATGTTTACTGGCCCAAAATTCAGAGATTTTATTGAAGATTATGGTCTACAATTGTTGAATTCGACTTTATATTACGCTTAGACTACTTGAATAGGGAAAGAGATCTCCAAATTGGGAAGGTACATTCTGAATTCATATATTTTTAAATGGTTATGCTCATTGGTTATCTAGTTTATAAGGTGAAACTCATAGGCATTTTATCAATGAGAAGTGTTTAAAAATAAAAATTCAGAAATAAAGTTCAAAATCCACAAAATACCAACCAATGGTCAAAAAATTAAAGAAAGAAAGAATAGTTTAAAGTTGGTCTAAGATAAAAGACCAGATTGCCCCTCCCGTTGTTTGATATAAAAGACTAGGTTTAACTTCATCCTTCTACAACATTAATGACTTCCTAAGCTCTTTAACTGTCTATTTAACCTCATTAAATTCCAAGTTAAGCCACTTTCCATCTTGTTTTAAAGCTTCTTGTTTATCCCTAATTAGTTTAATAGCTCTCTTATGCTCAGTAGCTTCATTCTATAAAAAGTCAAATTCATTTTTAGCTCATGAATTTATGCTAGGAGGTTTTTACCCTTAGCCTCTTCTGCACCATAATCCATCTGCCATTTTTTTGAGAGGCTTAGATTTTTAAAATAGATAACTTGGTCATAGCAAGACTTCTTAAAACAGGAGAAACCTTTTTTCATCTTTACTCAAAAGTCCTCCAACAACAGATGACTAAGTTATAGAGTCAATGTAGGATAGCATACTTAAGAAATACTTACACTGATTTTTAGTTTAGAACTGAAGCTCCTTTTACATGGTAAGTTTTAAAGGCTTTTAACCCTCAATAACTCCTCAAAACTAATAGTAGGCATAGAATTGGAAGGAGGGTTAAAAGAAATGTCTGAAAAGCTTAAGTCAAAGACTTCCTTTGAAGAGGTTGATGCCATTCAGACATCTCCTACCAATGAAACATATAATAATTTATCAAGCTTCTGGTAGATCTTAGTAAGGAGTAAAAGAAATTTATACTTTACCTATAATGATATGCCTTCAATAACTTTTAGCTTAGGGGAATTTCTAGCTTTTTTCAGATTTTAGATAAAAGAAAATGGCAAATGAAGGAAGATCTGATACAAGGTCATCTATAATAGAAAAATAAAACGAAGAATTCAGAGGGAAAATAAAATAAAGAGAAGTAAAGTAAAGTAAGCTACCATCACTGATGTCTTCCATAATCTTTTCAAGAGTAAAGGAAATCTCTTCCACGGGAATAATGTCTACAATTACAATATCTTTAATTTGTGCTTCTTCAAGAAGACAAATAGATGAACGAGTTAAATTTCTAGCAAATTTTCTTGGAATACGCATTTTGTCCTTTTTAGAGCTAGAGGTAGATGGAGACTTTTCTTTAAGTTTTTTTTATAACAAGATTTGAATCTACCTCCTTTTGATAAGTGGTTTTGACTTCTTATCTGCCTTCAATATCTAGGATCCTAAAATCTACAATGACATAAGTTAACAAGAGAAGCTAAAAATCAAATAGTATTTATTCAAATGGAGTGCCCTTAAGGATGGCAGAATCTAAACAAGGGTTAAGTCTAAAGACTCTTCTAGCACCAAGAGTGATAAGCTTCAGTATTAGCCACACTAGTCACGAAGATCTTACACTTCATAACATAATAATGTTTAAATATTTTGAGAAGAAAATTTTCATTGATAACACTGGCTTCAAAAAAAACCTATACTGCGTAGCCAAAAAATGTACAATAGGAAGAATTCCTAAAAAAAGGTCTATTTGTCAACTCCAAAGATAGGCAAGATGCACCTTAAAACCTAAATCTGTAATAAAAGGGCCAGGTTTTAAAGCTTTAGTGACATCTACTACAAAGACTCTCAGGTTGCTATAGGTTAGAAAAAGTTTTTAATAAACAGATAGATAAGAAGATTTAGAAATATTGAAGATTCTTAGCCAACAAGGCCTCTCAGAGAGATTCTCGAAAGGATTGAGTCAGTCCATTGACCTAGACTTTAAAGACAGTAAAAAAAAAACTAAAGACATCTTTAGAAGATTTGCCATATAAGCTGGCAGATAGATGGACACCAAGGAAATTCATAAATCTAAGATCAATAGAAGGAAGCCCTTCATTATCCCCGAGCTCTAGGAAATGAGTAAGGGTCTAAAGTAGAATAAACCATATGCATAGGTTAAGCCTTTGAAGAGGAAGGCTGGACATAAATCTCCCCAAATGCCTAAAGGAATCCTAAGAAAATAAAACCAAGAGCGAATAATGTGCATTGCCCTGTAAAAGGGAAGGAATTCTATACCATACTTGTTATTTATAGCACAAAAATTAAATTGATTCAATAAGACCTAGATGAACTTAATATATTCTTCTTCAGAGATGGGATTCATAGAAAAAGTATAAATGTTAATTATCCAAGATTAAAAAGAGCTCTTAAAAGTGCTGAAGTCGTAATAAAAGTTTCCTCTACCAAACAAACAAATTGTTCCTCAATTAGAGACAGTCCAATTAGAAAGAAAACATCTTTAAGTGAAATTGAGGCGTGTATAAAAGAAAAAAAAAGGAATTACTAAAGGGAGTCCAGAATTTCATCAAATATAAGGATGGGTTGATATTATAGTGGATTCCTTGAAAGGGCTATTAGTTGAAGAAGCCCTTGTCTTTTCCAAGAAGAGTGAAAAGAAGGATACATTATATCTATCCACTTGACATTGTTCATGATCAAAATAGGAAAACCTTCTACCAAACTAAAAGAAGAGAATTTTAACTAGAGAAAGAACTAAAAAAGAGATTTAGGGTTAAAATTTCAATTACCTTATTTTGGTAAATGATGTTAAAGGCTCAATTGGAATAAATACCACCTCAAGTTTTATAGCCTGCATAAAGAATAAATTTAGGAAAACTAATCGAATTTACATATAAGAGTATAGAGAAAGAAAATAAGAGATTAACAGTTATAACATTCAATTCAGTAGAGTCTGTAGAGGAGAAGGAAAAGATATCATGAGTAGAAGCCATAGTCCAAGAAGAGTTCATATAATGTCAAGAGAATTCGTGAATAGAGAAAGGGGAAAATACTAGAAAAGGTGATGATTGTCCAAAGCTTAAGGTTAAGGATAAAATGAAAGGACGTGTATTTATAGCGAAAGAAGCGAAACCTAAGGGAGTAGTGAATATTTGGAATTTGAATAAGTATATACTTTTAGCTTTGGTAACAAATGTAAAATTAGGAATTAGGATTTTCAAATGTGGAGGTTCTCTTTGATTTAGGGCTAGTGAAGATCTTCTTAATGAAGTTTCCAAGCTTCCTCTTCCGACTAAATTCTCTTTAGTTCCTGGACTTCCTAAGACAACTGAACCATATTTGAGAATCTGACTCATGGTCTTATACTCATTTTACAGAAGGCTAGGAGAACTTTTATACCATATATTTGATTTGGTCAACCAAACATATACGGGGCATAATTGTTGATAGTTTAAGAAATCTAACCCACAAATAAAAGGAGCCCAAAACATGAAAGATTTGTAAATGTTTAACCAAAGAATTCATGAATGACAGAAGTCCAAAATATAAAGGATGAATGTGTTATGAGTAGGTAACAAACATGATGGAGAAACATGGGAAGTAGGCTAGAAGTTAGGAAGTTACAAAAGAAATGCCTTGGGCTGAAGTTGTGAGAACAGTAGCAAGAAGTTAGCTGGAGCGTAAAAAGTGCAAAAGGCTACCTAAAGTTGAGAACACTATATAAAATTATAAATTCATCAGCATCATGATACAAGACATATACGCATTCTCCAAAAAACGACAACCTCAAATACTCATAACAAAACAATCAAAACATCTTATTATTATTTTTCATCTTTCTTTATATTGTGTATTCATTTTTCATTGTCTCATATTTCTTTCGAAGCTTATACTTTCCCTTAATTTAAATGAAATTGTTTCTTTAGTCCAACCTTTATTCTAATATATTTTAGCATTTTGGTATACTAGAATTGTTGGAATCCAACCGTGATCGAATCACAGGCGCAGCGGAAATTAAATTTTTACGGATTTCGAGCGGATCTCAATAATTGATTAAACTTGAATCAAAAACAATATTGGATTTAGAAATCCTACCTTGTTCGCTTTCCAGAGAAAAACTTCAACTATTTTTCTTTGAGTGATCAATCACTAGCTGTCCATATGTCTAGTGCTGGACCCCGTTCCCGGAGCCCAACTATCCATAACAATAGTACCGAAATCCTTTGGGCCCAAGTCCCGACCCAC
>JAOQMR010000006.1:8372446-8388700 GCA_027563865.1 Erythroxylum pelleterianum | reverse complement strand
AGGCAAAACCTTTTGACGTTTCCAGGCGAGGAACTGAGCCTCTGTTATGGAATTAGGGTTTGGTTGCTTGGGTGCCACCTGCTCTTCTTCTGCCCCCATAATTTTCTTTTTCCCCTCTCTTACTTTCCTTTTCTTCCCAACGGATGGCTGAATAGGCTGATATCGAAATCGATGCCCGAATGATGAGTTCACATTTAGGCTTGGTAGATATCCATATTGTTAATGAATCATAGTATAATGGGTCTGAATTAAACGTGTCAAATTTGTCTTAAGAAAATTTAAAAGAATTTATTAAATGATTTAAGTAATTTGGTTCCACTTACCTTTAACTCGAGTTTTAGACAGTAAAATGATATCAGAGCTCTGGTATGAACCTGAAGCTTAGCCCCACGTCCCAGAATTTTTTTCTTTGGTTCATCAAAGAATTATTTTTTTGAGTATGTTAAGTTATTTGTTTGTCGCATTTAAATCATCTTATAATAATTTTAGATTTTGTTCTTCATAATGATGGCTCAACATTCTGTTTTTATGCCTTTGGTTTGTGATTCCATGTAATCATTGGATCAAGTTTCAATACTTAATATGGTTATAGATTTCTTAGGTCTTGATTGCAAATCAAATGTATTGAGTTTTAAAGTCTCAACTTTAGGTTTCAAATCAGTTTATTTTTGGAGCTTTGGTTCTAAAATTAGATTAGATTAGTTTTTATTTTTTCTTATTTATTGTTCTTTGTTCTTAATTTAATTCCTTCCTATATTTTTTTGATTTCTTCCTTTTTTTTTAATATGTTTCAGTATATAGACAAGTAAATAAAAGCAGTCCTATAAAAAAAGAAAAGAATATTAATAATTGTTAGGAAAAGAATATTTCTACCATAATAATATTTTAATTTCATTCTAGTTAAAATTATATAAATTGTACTGAAAATATTCCTAATGTGTTTGAAATTCATAATTTTTATCTAAGTAAAACTCTGATTAGACTTCATACCCTATTGTAATTATCCTTAATCTTGTGAATTTTTCCATTTTATCTTTATTGTTGGCTTCGTACTTTTCCTTAACTTTATCAAGATTTGAAATTGATTGAATATTGCAGGTTTTTTCCATAGTTTATTTTGGTCAGTGCAATAAAGAATCAAAAGAAAAATAAGTGGTCAAAGGCAAAGGGCCTATGAGCAACAATAGTTGATAAAAGTCATAAATTAGGGTAAAACATAAGTTAATAATGACATTAAATGAGAGAAACAACGTAAGGAAGTGTTATGAGATTATTATTAACATTTTAACAGGTTGATTCATATCTAATCAGGATAGAGATGAAGGGGAAGGAAGGATGATATGTTCATACTAGAAGGATGATATTTTTATACTTCAAGCTATGTAATAATAGCTTGAACATATGAAATGATGTTTGTATATTAGAGATTTAATAGAGTTACAAGATACTACCATAGCAAGTTTAAAAATGGGACAATAACCACAAATTTCTAATACACATTTGCAATAGAGTTGAATTCTCTAAAATGATTTCAATGATGTAAAAGAGTGATATGACTTGTATGATGAATACCAACCACCAAAAAGTAATATGGGTAACTTTGGATATCAGTGTGATTAACAAGATATATGTTTGAGAAGGGAGCCTAAACAAGATAGTAACCTTAGAAACATTAAAATAAAGACTCCTTCATTCTAAGGGAGAAATGATTATGAGGCCTATTTAGAGTAGGAAAAGAGGATGAAACTATTCTTTTTACTACTACCATTACACGAAGGAGAAGGAAAAAACACACTATTATTAAGGTTACTAACTATGTTATTATTTGGCGAGATCGAATTATAATAAATAAATAAAGGAATTATGGGACATATATTGATAGTTGAGAGGATATGGAGGCAATCCTAAGAATGAATTTTATCCCAGTTACCACTGAGTGGATTTATTTCAAAAATTACAAGACCTTACTTGAGGGCCAAAGAGTGTTGAGGACTATGCACATGGAAATGGAAATTTTCGTAATTTGAGCAAATGGATAGGAGGATTGGGAAGCTATTATGACTAGGTCTCTAAATGGTTTGAAACATGAGATTATTGATATAGTAAAATTGTAAAATTATATGGAGATGGAAGATATGGTTTATATGACAATAAAGGTGGAAAAAAAATTAAAATGGAATGGTAAACTCTCACAATAGAATTCTATTTCATCCTTGCGGAAATCGAATTGAAAAAAGGATGACAAGGTTGTCCCAAATGCCAAACCTGAAACACCTCAAGGAGGGAAGGTGATTAGAAAAGTGAAATTCAAATTTGAAACCCAAACTCGTATTCATGATATTAAATGCTTTCATTATTTAGGAGTAGAGTATATAACTTCACAATGTCTTAAAAAAGGACAATTATTATAATAGATGATAAGGAGATTAAGACTAAAGGCGACAGGGATGATAATTCCATAAAGCCACCAGAAGATTATTTTTGCTAGATTTTTTAAGATAGTAATTTTTTTTGTATATAGTAAAAATAGTGAAGCAACTAATATAGTTTATTTGTTCTTTAAAGAGATGGTGCAACTCTATGGAATACCATAGGAGTATTGTATTTGAAACAAATGTTAATTTCCTTAACTAAATTTGGATGGTTTTCTAGAAAAATTCAGGAACTAAATTATAATTTTCAACTACTTTTCATCCTTAAATGGATGGTCAAATCAAGGTAGTAAATAAGATTTTGACTACGTTATTAAATTTTATCTTTTCAAAAATAATTTGAAATTATAGGAATATTATTTATTATTTCATTGAATTTGCATATAATAGAGTTATTATGGTACTACTAGTTACAAACCTTTTGACGTTGTATATGGCTTTAACCTACTAACTCCAATAGATTAGATTCCTTTACCTATTCATGAAAGGAGTAGTTTAGATGGTAAGGAACTATATGAAAATTCTTGACAACATATTGAAAAAAAAAGGAATATATATGTAAGGCTAGCAAAAGGAGAAAGAAATTACCTTTAAACTAATTGAATGAGTATGGATGCATATGAGAGAAAAAAAAGTTTCTAGATTAAAGAAGCACTACGAAAAAAAGTGCTTTAGGCAATGATATGTTTGCAACATTTTAAAAATGTGTTCCTAAAAATTAATATAAGACAACTTTTTTAAAGTATTGCCTTTAATAAAAGCAACGATAATATTACTTTGTTGTTATATATAAAAAAAGGCAGCAAAATTAAAAAAGGTTGAAATGAAGTCTTATATATGTAACATCTAGAATTGTTGCTATAGTTCCAGTCATCTATTTGCTAAATGATATTTGCTAATATTACCTATTTATTTATATTGTTACTTAATAATGTATATTTTAAAATATAAAATTTCTCTATTTACTAATAAGTATTTAAAATATTTATAAGAAAATTTTAATACCCATCAATTTATTTAGTAAAGATAAAATACATGATACAATTGCTCCAAAATACACAAAATTATTGTAATATATATATACATAACCCTAAATCGGCTATTTGTTTTTTTAAAAATTATTTTTTAATTAATAAGAGTTGGAACATAACATTTGGATCTCCTATATAAAGATATTTTTTAAATTAATAAGAGTTGGAACATAACATTTAGATTTCCTGCACAAAGATAAATGCAAGGAGCATAACAACATTGCATTTGGAAGAAGACCATCATTTTGAACGACAACATTGCAAGTAGGAAGGTCCACAGACTCGACATCATTTTGCAAAAGGGGTACACCCCAACAACCTCTGCTGACAATTTCGTGACTTACTCAATTAGGGTTCATAAATCACAGAGGTGATTAACAAGGCGATCTCCCTCTACCCGTTTTCAGCAAACCAAAGGTGAGAATCTACATTATGGATACATGCATCTACTTCATCAAGGAGAAGTCGCAGGAGTAAAGAACCACCCTAGCCACTAGATGCATCTCCAGAAGTTTCCATCCAAGTACATTGGATTGTTGCAAGCAACAAAAGATATATTTAGAGAAGAAGGATTACCGGTATGGTGAACTCTATTTTTGTTGTTATTTGAAGAATGCATTGTCGAGTCTAGCTTTTGACAAGTTTTCTAGTTTTTGCATCCTTTCTAAGCAAAGGAAAATCAACCAAAATCTTTCATAATTTAAGTTTTGGGAAGTGGGTGGGTTTTCTACAACTAAAAGATGTTTATATGACGATTTGATACTTTTATCCAGCTATAATTGTAGTAAGAAAAAGGAATGTTCTTTGGAAGCTATAGTTCTGATGCTGCTAGTTTGTAGAGAGCTTTGTTTATATTGTGCTTTTTCATATCATGTAGTTGCTTTTTTCAGGGCTTTTGGCGTGGTAATGTCCCAGCTTTACTCATGATTATGCCATACACATTCATTCAATTTGTTGTGTTACATAAATTGAAAACTTTTCTTACTAGTTCTTCTAAGGAAGGTATTGGATGAATAGATCAATACTTTTTAAAATTATATGCTTTGCAATTTTATCTTATTAAATTTATGGCATTGCACATTTAGATTGCTATTGTATGACTACACTTGGATCATACTTGTTTGATCTTATTTGAACGATATTAGCTTCACAAGGTGAACCTAAGGTGTGAAATGTGACTGTGGCTTACCATATGGTATCAAATTGATTTTTCTTTAAGTCAATTATGAAAGCCTTCAGTTGGTGGGGTTTAAGATGTCCTTTTCTGTTCTTTTTCCTATCAAGAGGTCCTTTGTGTTCTTCTTTACATTTAACTATCATAACTTGATATGAAGTGTTAAACAATTTTGACAGCATAAAGAAAAATGTCTAAGTGGTATCTATAACTCTTACATAGTTAACTTGCCTAAGTCAAGTTTCAAATTCATTACATAATTTTAGGACCAAATCTAAATGTTTGGCAACATCATTTAGTTATTGTGATATTGTTGGCACCCGTTTCTGGATGTCCAACCTCTTACGAAAAACCAAACAAAACCAGAGCATTTCTATTCTTGCTCTGATACCATATCTATTGGATCCCGAATCCGGAACCCAACTACTTAATCCGAAACCTTCATACTTATATATGATTATAAACTCAATTAAAGACCTTAGACTAAATCTTACAAGATTCATCTTAATTTCCTCAACTAAAGTAATCTTCTTAGGGCCAAAAATTAAAATCCGATTCCTAAGCTAATACGAAATTCCATGTCAATTGATATTCTTTGTAATTTGTCTTTCGATATTTTCGATGTATTTTGGGCTAAAAAGCCCTCGAAAGCTTTGTATAAGTTATACCTCCTTGTAAATGCAAAAGAATTGGGTTTTAATGTATCTTTTGTGTATATGGTTTAAAAAGTATTGTAGTATGCTTTGAGAATGATTAGAAAAGTAAGTTGTGTTGCTTTATAATCTTGTAAATGAGTAGATATGGGAAAGATGAAGTTGCTGCCATTTTGAGTTGGTTTATGGGATTTTTGGTAGTTGGATGATTGAAGATAAGGAAGATTGAAGTGGTTTTATGCAGGTCTTGAAGTTTGGATGAATAAAGTTGAAGATTGGCTAGATGCACTTTTAGGGGAGGTGCTGTCCAAATTTTCCTAAATTTGGGCAGCAACTTCGCTTAGGGTTTAGACCCTCTTAGTGAGTGAATTAGCTTTGGTGGTCTTCTGGAAGTTTGTAGAGCGTGGTAAGATCTTTAAAATGGTATAAAATGGGTCATTTTCGGAGTTAGGAGTAAAAAGTTAAGAGGGGTGGAAGTTGGCCGAGTACTATTCATTTGGTCAAAAAATACTATTCATTTGGTCTTTCTTTAGGCAAACCTTTGCAATAACTCATGACCTCCTTAATGAATGAATTTGTTTTTAAATCCTTCCAGGAAGTTATAGAGCTTCCGTTTATGTTTCAATATGCACTAAATTTTCGAAATTCGAATTTCAGGGTGAAAAGTTATAAAGGTGCAAAGTTGGTTTGAAATAAACTTTATAACACCCTTTTTCTTATTTTCTTTGTTACTTCTCCATTTGACCTCCGATTTGCACGAAATTTGAAGCATTGGTTAACTAGTAAAATTTTCTATCCCTTTTTGGTAAAATGAGAGTGTCGGGTTTTAGTCGGACTTTATGGCCGATGTGTGACGGTTTTATGCGAAGTTTCGTTTTTGATGATCTATAAAGATCCGATTGAGGCGTTTTCTGTTTTCATTTGACCTTTCCCTAGCCCAATGCTTCCATTCTCCTTCATTTAATTACAATTGACATAGACCTTAGCCTAATGCTTCCATCCTCCTTCATTTAATTGCAATTGAAATGGAGGAGGATGGAAGCATTGGGCTAAGGTCCATGTCAATTGTAATTAAATGAAGGAGAATGGAAGCATTGGGCTAGGGTCCATTAGATATTGTTTAGCGAAGAAGTGCTACAATAGGTTTATCCAACAATGAGGTCCATATTTATTGATATTATCAAAACTCGTGGCATTAGGGGATTATATTCTGGATTATCACCAACCTTAGTTGAGATTGTTCCTTATGTTGGCCTTCAATTTGGTACTTATGATATGTTTAAGTCTTAGACCACGCTATAAGTTTTCATTCTTATTCTCTATTTAAGATGCTACTCTATAAAAGTTACTATGTTTTGGAGCACAGAAGTAGAACTGATACTTGCACATTTACTCTTTTTCTGGATTGTCACCATTTTCCCTTATCTATTCTAAAGTTTCAAGTTTTGAATCACTTACCAAATACTAATAGGAATCTTTGGAATTAAGCAATTCATTCTTTTAGTCGAATTTACTACGTGTGGTTTACATACTTGTTTCAATCATTGGTGAATATTTTATTCTGTGTAATTGTATGTTTAGATACTTTGAATTGTGATAAATTTTTTACTAGTTTGATTGTAGACTTGGAATCGTTACACCTCACCTAAAGTAAGCTTAGTAGACAATAAATCCTCATATGGGGGTTTGTTGCCAAGATGTGCGTCAAACGTTTCTGTCATCCTTTTGACGTCATCAAGAAAAGATTCCAGGCAGGTTTCCAGCCTTATTGAGGTCTCACTTCATGTATTCTTTGCTTTTTTAAACTCAATTTTGTTTTAGTACTACAAATTATGTATCAGGTTAACCTTATCAAAAGTTTGTGAGCATATTCAATATTTGAAGTAGTAGCAATAGGACCAAATCAAGGAAGTCACCAAGCAGTGTTCATAATCTATTTTCCATTTTGCATGACTTTTTAACAGCAACTTGCATGTTCAGTAACATAATTTTCGCAAGAAACTCACTGGTTTCAATGCCTTTTGGTACTCTCATCATCTCTTCATCATTGTCTACACTTTGCTTATTGTGCATGGCCATTGGAAAAGTGTATATTGGGCCCTGAATTCCTGATGCTTATACGAGTTCAAGGCAGAATGTTGACATGGTAGTTGGGTTTGTGAGGGAGAGAAAAGGCATAAAAGATGAAAAGGTTTGACACTGACTTCGAATTTTACAAATGATAAAGAGTTATTGAAGTACATATAATTTTCCTTGCAATTGTTGAGGATTGTAGAGTTCGCTTTTGTATTTCTTAACAATAAAAGCACATGTAATTCGCTTTTGTATTTTGAATATGTAAAATTTTGACTTTTACGAGCCCTTATGGACTATATATTATATATCAATGCATTTTTTTTGGTTGTTTACATTTTATAGTACGTTCACAATTAAGACATATATTAATATCTATCTATTTTTTAATGTATATATGGATGTTGTCTACATAATGACAAGATTTTGATTTTACATTAAATAGTATTGGTAACACAAAAATTGTTGCTTTCATTATCGCAAATTATTGCCTAAAGGTTTCACTTTGTTACCTTATAAATAATTCAAAGTGTTGCAATAACTATTTAACATTGTTGCTATAGTTTTTTTTTAAAAAATGAATAATAGATTGATAAACAATATCCTAGCTACTGCAAAATTACAGAAGTAAGTCAATCATCAACTTTTAGAGGAACTCGTATCTAATCGTTAGCTATACAGAAACTCACTAGGGGCTTGCTTAGAATTACAATAGTTACTCACTTTGGAGATGCCATCTTGTTTGCATAACTGGGGATAGTTGATCTTCAACCCTCTCTCCAGTAGTATCTCACGGATGCAATTTAGTACCTTGTCAACTAACTGATATTTTTCTATAGCAACATTCCGATAAATACGATAGTTCCTCTCTTTCCAGATCATGTAAATAGTGGTGGTAAATGTGACTTTGAGAAGAACGATATTCTCTTCCCCGGTGTTGGAATGAATGATAAACCCTCTTAAAGTAGGTTTCCACTCATAATAGTTGTTCACAGTGTCAGTCATGTGTTGGATCCAACTCTAAATAAAATTTGAATACGCACATTGAAAGAATAGATGGTTTCGGTCTTCATCAGCATTTTGACATAGGACACAACAAGTATCTGTAGAGTTAAACCAATGATTTTTACCATGGAGCCTGTTTTTGATGGCTAGCCACATAATGAAGGATGCTTTGCGGTTCAATGAGCTTTTCCAAATTAGGGGATACCACGGGACTACCGATAAGTCTTGCCTAAAACTACGGTGACAGGAGACTGTGGTGAACACCCTGCTAAGGTGAGGGCTCCATAAGAGTGTATCAGTGGCTCTGGCGTCCCCTACCATAGGTAGATATTCTCTTAGCAGGTAGAACCCTAAAAAATCTGCTCTCCATTCACCACCTTGCATCAAGTCAGAAACTTCCCTCAAAATATTACTCTTGTTATTTAGTGAGTTGTTGACGATGTGCCATTCGATCTACCCCCTGATCAAATATTGTATCAATGGAGGTCGTAACACATGGTTTTCGTACGACAACCAGCTAGAGATGAAGCCCTTACTACAATAGTTGCTATAGTTTGAAATTAATGTGTTGCCTTAGTCAAAATTTAAAGCAATATTTTTTTTATTTTTTTGCCTAATCAAAAAATTTTGTTTCATTATTCTTATTGCAGTGCCACATCTTGTAACAATATGAATTTTGTTGCCTTAATAAAAAGGCGATAACAATTGTACTTATAACTATGTTTTTGTCTATCGCCTAAAGCACTTTTTACCATAGTGAAGATTTAAATTACAACTAATAGGAGAAGGTTCATTTCAATTTCTTGAACGAATAAAAGATCATACTTTAAAATTAGATCCTCTAAGTGAGTATGATGTCAATGCTACTTTTAATATGCATGATTTAACTCATTTTGATATATGTGGTTATTGGAGGAAGAATCTTTACAAAGGAGGAAATAACTGGATCAAGTTGCCTTTGATCCTTTGAGTTTATTAAGTGGACTAATTACAAAGACTAAGAAGAAAAGGCTTCAAGATGTGCTTAATGGTGTTATAAGAGAAGTGGATACATGTTTGAAATTAAGCCAAATTAAAAGATGAGCATTCATTAGCTTAATTCAAGTTAATATTGAAATGTATATATGAACATAGCCTCCAACATAGTCGCGTACTAGCCCATGTAACTTTATAAACAAAATCAATTATAAGAAATGGCCTCAATTATAACCGTGCTTTAAATTAAGTCTAATTTCAAAAATTCATAAGAGGACCTACTGTTTCAGGTATAGGTATGATACAAACTATGTCCATCTCAATAAATTTTTAAGGAGATCCACATCTACAAATACAATTATGTCTCAAACTGTGTTTAATAGCATTAAAAATGTTTATAACCAATATGACATAACCTATAACTGTGTCCTAGGTTGTACCTTATTAAAACACTGTTTTTTTATTTAACCATTAAAGCCCTAGTTTTGGATTTTAATATTTAGGTGAAGTTTCTTTCAATGGGAGACATCTTTGATCATTAATATAATTGTGAGAATTTTCTCTTTGATTCTTCAAAGAAAATTTTGAATTTATCAAGTTATTTACTTGTGGCATTCAAATAATATTATAATCTTGGTTCTAGTTCTTTATAATAACATGCTAAGATTCTTTTGTACCTTTGCTTTAGTGATGCCATATAATCATTGGTTCAAGGTTTTATCATTAACTAGTTTAATCTTCCTCGGGGCTTGATTAAAAGTGAAGTGTGTTAGGGTTTTAAGGTCTCATCTTTGAAGTTTGCTAATTTTTCCGTAGAGATGCTCATCTCTTTGAAGGCATCATAAAATAAAATGTTCATTTTACTACCTGTACATATTAATATTCTTTTGATCAAAGAGCTAGCTATTAAGAGAGTTACTATAATAATATCTTTATGAGGGTGAATTAAGGATATATTTTGGGACGTGATCCTCTGGTCCCCCTGTACCAACCTTATGTCACTTTATCTCAACCACCTATTTATGTGGTCTTACATAAATGGGTGGTTGAGATGAAGTGGCACAGGGTTGGTATAGGGTAGAGGGACCAGAGGATTTTTAGGGTATATTTTTGGTTTCTTCTAAAGTTATTTAAGAGAATTTTAGGTGTTTGACTCAAGTTGCTCATCATAAATTTCCCTTTATTACTTCTTCCTAAAATAGGATAGAACTCTTTACTATCTCCCCAATGAGACAATAACATAAAGTGAAAATATACATTAAAAGAGAGGAAGCCCTGGGAAAAAAGAAAAAACACACCCATACCCTAATAGTATAACAAACACCACCATCAAATCGTAATATACATAGGCCTTACTCTGTATATTAACAGCGCAAAAGCCCTCCTCTACTCTTGGAATCTCGTACTTAACCGAAAGGAAGAAGGGATTCGACCACTTCTATTACTCTATGTTTTACTAGTAACTTATTAGGGTCATCTCAATTCTCTTTGATCTCTATATATATGAGGCTTCCATCTGTTTCTGTTCAGAGTCTTCTAACGTTGAACAGTTAGAAACATTCTGAAATTCTGAGAAAATCGCATAACATGCTCAACCAGCAGTAAATCCTTTTCACCTCATCTGGCATTTTTTATGAAAAGCTGATGACGATAGTATACTTAAAGCCCCCAAAGTCCATCAACAGTGGTTGAGACTAGGCATTTCGACATTAATGCAGGCATTGACAGCTTCACTAACAGTAAGGAAAACCCACCCACTTCCAATTCTGTCCACAAAGTTGGCTAATTTTAACTTGTGAATCACTTGCCACCTTGGGTTTGCTATAGCTAGCTGCAACAAGCCAAGATGACATAAGTTTAAACCAAAAAACCATGCAAACCATTATAGGATGTAAACCATGCAAACCATGCAAACCATTATAGGATGTGTTCTTACCTGCGAACATGGGAGTAATTTCTTGTGCAGCTCCTCCAATGCAAGAACTCCTGCAGTGTCTATGTTGGCAACATCTACAAGGATACAGAAAAATGCAAGTGTTTAACACAATTTAAAGCAATCATAGAAGCAGAATGCATGGTACTCTGTTTTGTAAGGAACAAAAACTTACTAGACATGTCAAGAACTACTGCATGAATCCTACCCTTGTTGTTGCCTTTAATTTCATCATATTCTTCTGTCGACCACCTCATTATCCTAGAATGAATAGCATTTATAAACTTCTTGCTAAATCAAGTTGCAGAGCCTCTTGATCTTTCTTTCAATAGATTAACATACTGAAACCTATACCTTTCTCTTACAAAATTGGCATTAGCAAAGCAAAGCAAGGCAGAATTGATCCGCACAATTAAGATGCCCGGAATTTTGGTGGCCATAGGATATTGTTTGACTTCACAGTAGATATCTGTCCTAGGAAGTCTTCCAAGTACTTCTATACCTGGTCGGATTGAGTTTAGGATTATCTTCGCGAACGAGATGGTAACCTGAAATGGAACCGGTTGAAATACAAACATATAGAGACCAGACACTTCAAATGTCAATGCTTTCATAAGCTTAATGCTTAGACTTTCTCTGTGGCCTGATAATCAAATTATGCTTGGCAATTGGGAATGTACAAAATGTGCGTGGTATTTCCTAAGTTATTCCTTTCATATTACTTAAATTTGCATCCATTCATTGTCTTACTCCAGAAATTTAGTTAAAATCAACATCTATGAGGCGGGTACAGCCAATTTGCCTATTAAGAATGTGAATTATTTGGTTCATTGAATGACGCAAGAAAGAAAGAATTAAGTATCGCGCACAATAATCCTGGGAGGAATTTCATATTCCTTCATTCTCTAAACAAATTCTACCCCAAAAATCATAAAATAAGCATCAACTGAAGTACAAGCATATGTTATATCCATGAAAGATCCATTTGGGTCTACCAAGTAAGAGTGCCTAATCCTGCGTGATCATGAAAAACTCATTCACTTACTGCCTAGAACAATTTGGATAAATAAAAAGATGTGATTAGGTCGGTAATGCACGGGATTTCTACGTTCAAGATGAAAAAATCAAAACAGGGAGAGAGTAACTGGATTTACCGCAGCGAGAAGACCAACTTCCACTGAAGCAAACAAGACACCGAAGAAAGCTCCAGTGCAAGCAACAAAGTCCAGTTTATCAATCTTCCAGATATAGTAAGCTTCATGGATGTTGATTAGTCCCGGAAGAGCGGAGAGAATGATTGAAGCAAGTATAGCAAGTGGTGTGTAATACAAGAGCCTGGTAAACAGTTCCAGTGACAATAGCACAGTTATGGCCATTACTATATTGGATACTACTGTTTCACATCCTGCACTGAAATTCACAGCAGTCCTCGAGAATGAACCTGAAAAATAAATATATCGAACAATGAACACTAAAGATTACTATCAGAGATTAATCTTTGAAAGTAAGCAAAGAAGCTAACCTGTGGCCACATAACAAGAAGTCATAGATCCTACGATGTTCATGAAGCCCATGGACATCATTTCCTTGTTGCCGTCTATGTGGTAGCTTTTTATGGAAGCAAAAGATCGTCCAACAGCAATGGCTTCCTGATGCAAATTCTCTTAACATCAGTATACCTATCTCATTGAACTAGTAAAGAAAACCTGAGATGGGTCAACGCAAACGCACAGTAAGAGCAACAATGGCAGAGATAAGGCCAATTTTGGCTGCTTCTCCAACATGCGGGCCATTAAATTGCAAGTCCTTAACGGAAACCGGATTTAGTCCTCCTTTTATGTGTTGCACAATCTTAACGCCATGCTTATCGGCTTTTGTCAGAAACACTATCAATGTGGATAGGATTACTGATATTAGAGGAGCAATGGCTGGAAACCAGAACAGTTTCTTGTTTCTCCTTCCCTGCGAATGAAACAGGCTCATGATAACTTGTTAGATGACAGGCAATAAGATAATTTCTGGTGAAGTGGAAGTTTAGTGCTTGATTACTTACAATAAACCTGGCAATTAGGAGGAAGATAAGGAATGAAGAACCAAGGACGAAATTCAATGGGCACCACTGTCATAAACGGCATTTAGTGCGGATAAGGTTTGTGAAATTCTTAAAAAATATGAATAGTAACACTATTGAAAACAGAACTAATTAGTAATTTCTGCTCTGAAGTCTATTGAAGAGGAAAAAAATAAGATAATTCAACAATTAGAGAATGAAATTCTCTTGTCTTGGCTAGCAAATGCGTTCGAAGCTAAATTCCTCTACGTTGTGTACCTCTGTGCCAAGAATAGTGAACATAACTTACCGGATGGTCGATTGACGTAAAAACAGATTTCATGACTGAGACCACATCAGTTTTGGTGGTAAAATGACTGATCCCCAGTAGCCCTCTCAGTTGCTGAAGACCAATGACTATAGCTGCACCCGCCATAAATCCTACAATGGCAGCATGTGACAGAAAGTCGACAAGGAACCCCAATCTGCAGACATTACAGTCTGAATATTGGTTGCTACAAGCAAATTTACGTTCGTTTGAAAACTAGTGAAATTTTCTTTTGAAATCATAAAGCACCTAAACAATCCAAATGCTGCTTGAAAAGTCCCAGCAAAGAAGGTAACGGTGAAAACTAGCCTCCTGTAGGCAATAGGATCAGCACCAGGATCTTGTATCTTTTGAATCATTGAAGAGAGTAGCATAGATACCACAGCCACTGGTCCAATGGCTATCTCCCTCGAGCTCCCCATTAGAGCATAAACCAAAGGTGGGACAACACTGGTGTCTATATTTCAAGAAATTTATAAGCAACAATTGATCATACATATGTTTCCTTGTTTACTGAAAAACCCTGCAAGCTCGTTTTAGTAGTTAATAGAAAAGAAGACAAGTAAAACTGAAATTTGGCAACTTACATAAACCATACTGCGGATCAAGTTTAGCTAAATTAGCATATCCAATACTCTGCAAAATAATGAAAGATTTAGATTTCGAAGAGCTTAACTTAAACCATTCCCGAGATCAAGATGCCCGTTCGATAGACACAAACTAAATGAAAAGAAAAAGAAGAGAAAAACCTGAGGGATGCCAAGACTTGCAAGCGTTAAACCAGCCATGAGGTCCTTTTTGAAAGTAGAAGCTTTGTAATGCCTACCCCATTTTAGCAGCGGAAACATTCCTTGCAAGAATGTTATCATTCGTCTAGCTCTTTTCTGTTCTGCAGGTGAATTGTGCTTGTTTCTGTGAGGGAAGAGATTCTGTTTCATAGAACCAGTGAGTTCTTCCAACAAACTCGGAGGGTCAGGAGAAGTAAGCACCCATTGTGTCCTCTCACACCGATCAGTTCCCTCATGTTCAGGTTGCTGTTGGCTCTCCCTGCTACTAAAGGTTTCAGGCGGTGGTTGAGAATCCATGAGAGTTCTTAAGTGTTCGGTTGAACACCCGCTGCTTAGGATATGAGATATATATGTATACATATGTGTACAAATAATGTAATGCATATTAACCAGTCTTGTCGGGAATTCTTGGTAGCTATCCAACTTGAATTCAAGAATTTCACTCTCTTTTCATTAATTCACACACTGATTTTTACACGAGAGAAAGAGGGACTAAAATAGTCCATTACTACCTATCAAAATAGGAAACAATCAAGTAATTAAGGAAATCATGTACAAAAAATATTCTAGAGATATACATTCTATAAATACAAAGAAATCAAATCAGTTCTAATAATGATAAACTCAACACTTCCCCTTAAGTTAGTGAGTGGATATCACACATTCCCAACTTGTCACGAAACTTCAAGAAAATCTGACTTGTCACAGCTTTAGTAAGGATGTCTGCCAACTGATTTTCAGACTATATCTTGTGAACCTTCAAAGTATTATTATCAAGTTTTTACTTAATAAAAAATCTATCTACCTCCATATGTTTCATCCCATCATGTTGTATGGGATTATGAGCAATATCACATGCCGCTTTATTATCACAGTAGAAACTAATAGGTCGAGTAGATGCATATCCTAAACCTTCAAGAAAAAGATTTATCCATAATCCTTTACAAAGTCCAAGTATTACACCTCTAAGTTCAGCTTCTGCAGATGATCGAGCTACCACATTCTATTTTTTTACTTCTCCATGTAACAAGATTTCCAACCATAAATGTAAAATATCCAGAAGTGGATTTTCTATCACCAAGATCACCTACCCAATCAGCATCTGTATACACTTGAATTTCTTATTCAGTTGAGTTCCTTCTAAACAAAATTCCTCTTCTTGCTGCAGCCTTTATGTACCTCAAAATACGAGTTACTACATCCATATGTTGCTTACCCGGATTATGCATAAACTGACTGACTGTACTCAAGGTGTATGCCAAATCTGGCCTTGTATGAGTAAGATACATTAGTTTTCCTACCAATCTCTGAAATTGTCCTTTGTCAGTTGGAGTTTGATCTTCTTCCACGCACAGCTTGAATCATCCTTTTGTTGAAGTATCTGCTGGTTTACATCTTGTCATTCTTGTCTCCTTCAACAAGTCCAATGCATATTTTCGTTGATTCAAGAAGATTCCTGTCTTTGATCTTGAAACCTCAATTCCTAAGAAATACTTAAAGCAACCAAGGTCTTTCATTTCAAAGTCTTTTGATAGATGTTCTTGCAACCTTCTTCTCTCTTCCGATCATCTCTTGTATCTACATATCATCAACATAAATAATAAGTGTTGTAATTTTCCCATTGTTCCTTTTAAAGAACAAAGTATGATCTTGATTACTCTGTCGATAACCTAGAGATGTCATTGATTGAGTGAATCGACTAAACCAGGCTCGTGGTGATTGCTTCAACCCATATAGTGTTGAAGCAGTGGCATTTTTGGATATGGATAACTATTAATGCAGAAGTTTACTTTTCCTAGTAGTATTTGGATA
>JAOQMR010000006.1:8354062-8366858 GCA_027563865.1 Erythroxylum pelleterianum | reverse complement strand
AATGAATGTTCGTTAATAATTATAATTTTTGTCAAGGATCCATAATAGCATGGTAACATCGGTGACCGAAACCAAGATATTTTTCCTATTAACTTTTCAGACTTAGTTATTATTTCAATTTGCGATTTTCCCTTTTGATTTTCATTATTATTTCAGTTAGTATCAAAAACCCCCTTTTTCATTATTTGTGCCGTTTGAATTCGTAATTTTCATAATCGCGAAATTCCTCGTAGGAACGATATTCGCTTACCGCTACTACATTAATTTATTTTAACGTAAGTGATTTCTTTTATATTTGGTTGCAGGCGACAGCATCACCATGATAATAGATGGAATTTAGACAACGAATACAAACTTCTAGATTATAAACAAAGGAAGTACACCTTACCTTTTTCATATTAATTACTTTTCAATTTTTACATGAATTATTATGTACATTAGGGACAATAAACATCTTTAAGTGGTGGGAAGGGGTATAATGACTGTGGTTATGGATTTAATGGTGACTCAAGCATATTCTATTTCTTATATATTATTTTTCTTTATAAAGATCTCTAATATGTTAATTCTTACGTTGAAGCATTTTATTATTATAAATCATTGAATTGAGCTATAATATGAAGGATGAAAGTATGATTAGATGGATCTTTACTTGCCAAATTATGAATGAATGTTTTGATTATTAATTTGGACGAAAGCACTTAGAATTTTTCAACACTCATAAGCCAGAATTGAGAGATTTTGAGCCTATATACATATATTATCATTACATTATGCTCTATTTTCCTTTGTTATGTGAATATCATACATAAGTGGATAATTCTAGAACTTGCTTTTATTATGCATGTTAAGATTACTTCTTTAAGTTAGAGGCATTAAGATGAAAAAGGCCCCTAGATCACACTTTTATTAAACCATTTTCTTTGATTTTATCTCACCCTATTTTTATCCATTAGGTGTAACGTATTATCCTTTTCTTTGGTTTATTTTAACCATATTATAAGTTCATAATATTTTTTTATTAGTCTGATATTTATTTTTGCACCTTGAAGGATTTTATTTACTTGATTGTATAAGAATTTGATTGGATAAGGAAGTATAAAAAATAAGGAAAGGTGTGAACTTATATATTTAAGGTTATATCTTGTCTCTTTTTTTTAGTTATCAATGCTCCATATATTCTCTTATAAGCCCGTAGGAAATAAATTTAGAAATATCTTGAAATGAGTTAAGAAAATGAAAAAAAGTGTTCTTAATTTGTTATAGTTATAAGAAGGAGAAAGAGAAGATACTTGTGCTATTTAAGATTTGCTTTTCATCTTATTTGAATTCTAATTAGTGACTTGGGCTACATTAATTCAGATTTTTCTATAATCTTGCTTTTGAAATTTAATTCGTGTTGATTAACCCAAAATCTATCCTTTACCATACCTTACCTAGACTTTGTTACACCTTAATTGAAAGATCTTTTGATTTTTTTTCTTTAATTTCTTTTATAATGGTGGAGAAGTGATATGTTAGCAAGCATATGGTTAAGACTCCTTCCATTTATTGATATGAGAGTTTCACTAATGTTAACCCTACACACTTTGAGTGAATTAAGTCAATCTTTGGTATAAAGGTGTTGAATTCTATGGCACTTGATTTCAAAATCAGAATATCATCTATGACACTTGCTTGTAAAAATTTATTCTAAGATTATTTGATTCTACTTATATTTTGATTTGATCATTGAGACATGACATTTTAAGTATGAATATATAGGTTAAGATGATAAAGAGGGGAATATTAAGAAGATTTAATAAATTGGAATTAATATTTACTTGGGGACCAAAAAAACTTTTAAGTGTAAGGAAGTTGACAAGTAGTAATTTAATCATATTTTTACTCTCATATTTAATGCTTTTTCTTATGTATCTAAGTATTTTTATTGACTGTGTTACCTAAGTTATTCACATTTTGTTTCTAGGTCTAATTCACTCACTTGGAGTAAAACAAAACCAATTCAGATAAGTTTAGAACAGTTTAGAGCAGTTTGGAGTTGTTTTGATTTATTTATAGAATGCATGATAATATATATGGTCGTGTTGAAGAGTTTGGCAGCATATTTAGTGTTTTCTATAGAGCACCCCCCTTTTGAGTAGCAAAAAGGCCAAGTTGATGGTACACACTCGTGTTTATGCATGTATTAGCTCCATAAAGCATCACATGTTTATTTGAAGAACATAGCCATCAATACTCTAGTGCATCTTCTAAAATCTACATATTGAGCTTTAAAAGTTAAGATTAAGTGACAGAAGAGAGGGAGGCTCGGAAACACAAGAAGAAGCCATATAATGGAATACAGTACGAGAAATAATCAAAGAAACCCCCTTTAGAGCAGATTTTCAATCACTCTAGAGTGAATCTTTTGGAGATTTTAGGGATTTCAATTATGTCATCCTTGATTTTCATCTTTTTCTTTTCTTTTGATGTTTTGTTTTCTATTAGTATAAGCTAAATTATTTTTGGTATATGGAATAGATAAAACCTGTTATGGACCTTGTAATGACTTTCTTTCAATGCAATTTATTCTTTAGTTTTATTAAAATTCAATTATGTGTCTTTAATTATTTTTGAGTTAATATTATTGGCGTGATGATTCATATATGATTTCATGCTATAGAGAATGAGAAATCCAAAGTATGAATAGATCTAACATAATTGAAAGGACTTGCATGCAAACCTAGAGGTAGATCGACATAAATCGTTTAGATTAGGTTAAACCTAATAGTGAAATTCATAAATCGATTATATGATTCTAGAGGTTCTAATTAGAAAAAATTAAATTAATAAACCTAGAATTAGGTGTTAATAGTCATAAGAAAGATATTAGCATAACTAAGGAATTTCTACAATCTAATATAATTAATATTAAATTGATTAGTAAAATCACGACTGTATGAGAACTCCTAAGGGGGATTCAAATTCTAGATATTGTTATTTTATTAGTTGCTTTTTCATTCTTTTGCTATTGCGGTTTATCTTATTGTGTTAACTTGCCCTTAGTTTATTTTCTTTTATTTTAAATCTATCAGTATCACCTCGATTTTTTAATTAGATAATGTGAAAAGAGTTATTATTATTACTCATATTCCCTATGTATTCGTTAGTGCTAGCTACAACTATATCATGTATTTGTGATTAAAACAAAAAAAAATTCACATCATCACTCTTATTCATTTGATTACTCCCTTAAGAATTTGAATGTTATTACCTCTTTATTCTGAAGTATTGTTTCTTCTTGCATATCTTTAAGTCTCATTTCATATGTGAGAAAAGATCCAACGAACTCCTTTAATGGTAGTGTCGTTAAGTCCTTGGCTTTTTGTATAGTTGTTACTTTGGCTTCGCATGTCCTAAAAAGTGGCCTAAGTAACTTTCTTATCATTTTAAAATTAGTATAGGTCCTTTCAAAACCTTGTAGAGCATTAATTTAATCATAAAATAATAAAGTTCCTTAAATTGGGTAACTATAATTAATTTCTTTATCAACTTTAAACAATGTTACTCATTTACTTTGGCTATGTTATAGTCTAGTCTCCAGAATATAAATTTCACAAAACTCTAAGACATAAAATAAAGGCAAAAGATATAAATTACCCCTAACATTTCTTTAAAAGTATAAGTTAGTCTCTTCCATTATCTCTACTGTCTTGTTACACATTAACGTTTTTAAAATGGTACTGGTAGCAACCTAAACCTATCATAGTTAAGTTTTTGGAAGCTTATATGGGTCATCAATTTAGCCTATCTAATGTCACAACTAAGGAATATGGACTGACTAGATGCTAAAATGATTTCTTTAAGCATTGACTAAAAGTGTAACTTTTACCTTAATATTTCACAAAAGGGTTAAAGAAGGCTCTATCTTTATCTCTGTTACTACACCTTATTTAAGGTGCAAAGTGTACTACTAAGTAATGTTAGGATTGCAAGTAGTGCTAGAGATAACTGTATGGACTTATGTAGATCTTTTATAAGAATTTAAGGTGCAAATATAAAAAGCAAGAAACAAACAGTACATAGGCTTATGTTATGTCTATTAAGTTAGTTATGGATCATCACAAAACTCCACTAGTGTAAACATTGAGCAAGCACCATAAGAAAACAATACAAGACTCAAAAATAATATAAGACTATTGATGAGGATACATACAATAAAGAACAAATAAACAAATAAATATGTTAATATTCTTTTTTGAGAATAACTTAAACAACAACAACATTGTAAAGGTAGCTATGAGTTTTAACAAAAGAGAAGGAACATAGTTGATGTGAGCCCTACTTAAATCAACTTATGAGACAATATGGGAGGGCATGCAAGCCTCTTCTTTCCTTCTTTGCATTTCTAGCAAAAAAGTCCAATTGGGTAGTTACTATATAAGTTATGTAACTGAATAGAATTAATACACATTCAACACATCTATTTATGGGTAGACAAACTCCTTAAATGACGAACAATAACAATAATCTTCACCTAACTAGAAATAATGCCTTGTGACATAGAATGAAAAACATAAGATAAATGCATAGGCACCTAATTTTCAAATACTAATAAATGGGAATCACTAAAAATCATAAGATTATCATAAATGAATTAATTGGAATGAGAACAAAAACCCAACATTACATATTGAAAACAAATAACACATTTCACTTCGAAACCACCAAAGAAATAAAATAAATTATGTCCAATAAAAAGAAAATAAAATCCTTGTTTACCTTGTTCAAAGGTTATTTGCTCTACTCTAAATGCCCAAATAGGTCTTTTTGAGGTTAAATCAAAAGGAGCCTAATTGGTTATTGCTAAAAAAGTATAAAAAAATTGTAGACTTATTAAATACTTTTTTTCTAAGTTTGAGATTTATGATGCTTCAATTGCCACAACGATATATCGATCATGTTTGGTAATCAGCTTATTGCATTAGTTGTTAACTGATTCTATCAGCTGATTTGACTAGCGGATTGCATTAGCTGTTTGTTAGAGATGTTTGGTAAAATTAGTTGTTTAGTATTAACTATTTATGTATAAAATGATTTATGATCACATGACTTTAAAAAAAATTATAACGAAAACCAATTTACCTTCTCCCTTCAAAATTGATTTTTATCCCATTTTTATTAATTAATTAATATATGCTTTTTATTTTATTAATAATTAATATGATAATAAATTAAAATATATTAGTAATTTTTTAATAATTAATAATCAATATGATATTAAAATAAAATTTTATTTATTTTTTATTTATTACATAATAATACTAATATATAAGATGATCAATTACTCATATTTTATAAATAATTGTTAATTAATTTTTATTAATAAATAAAATTTATATTTCTACAATTTATCATAATTAGATCATTATTTACATTACACAATTATTTATTTATAATTAATAAATATTATTTTACTATAATTTATTAATAATTAACAATATATTTATTAGTTTTATATGATAATAAATTAATTCTTTTATGTAACAATATTAACAAATAATATGTTTACTGTTTATATTTTGTTTATAATTCATATTTTGTAATAATAAATAATTAATTTGATTTAATGATTTTTATTATTAATATTAATTACACTATAATGGCAAAGTAGTGTCTCCTTGTTCTTCTATCTGTTGCCTTTTGTTTTCTTTTTTTTTGTCATTGGTAATTAAAGTTAGTAACAACAAATACAACTGTCAGATATCTCTCATCGGCAGAAACAAGGGGTATAATTAGCTTTGAATGATTAAAACTTTAGATGTTGGATCAAAACGATCCTATACAAGAGCGTTTTCATCTTTAGCGGTTTATCTTTAATCAGCTGACGAAAAAGCTATTATCCAAACAACTTTATCAGCTGTTTGAAGAGTCAATCAGCTAAAAATAACCAATCAGCTAAAAAAATAGCTGACCGGAGTGTAACCAAACGAGGCCATAGAACAAATACAAAAGAGATTGAAATAGAATTGATAATATTGTATAAAATCAATTAGAAAAGGAAACATTACTAAAGAAAATCTAACATTTCAAATATTGAAAAGAGAAAAACATGGAAGTTTTAGTAAACAAAGGTAGAGAAGAACTAAATCAAATTATTACTTCCAAGTTTCCACCTCAAAACTTTATTGAGAAACAACTTTATCAAAGGAAAAATAAAATGAGTCTTAACATATCCTAAAAGCCTCTTTCGGAAATTCCAAGAAACCTTCTCTTCTCGTTCTAATATCTAATAAAAAGCCTTCTTCGATCTCATTCTCCTCACCCTTTTATATATAAATTTTAAATATTGCTCCTTTTTTGTGTTAACATTTGAAACTTATGATGTTTATCAATATCATTTATCCATCACCATATTGTCACTTTTTGTTTAGTTTCTTTCATCTCCATTGTTACGACCTTCCTCTTCTTCAAAGCCAAAAATAAGACATTTTGTTGGAAGGAAAAAGTAAAGGCAAAGAGTTTAGAAAAGAAGCCAATGAAGCATTCATTAACAAAGCTCTTAATGGCAAAACTGAAGAACATATCTGTACAATTCCCAAGTTTCTACTACCTATTAATAATTAAAGCAAAGTTGTTATTAAGGATGATAATTGGCCAGGCCTGGATTGGGGCAAAAGCTCTAATCAGGCTCGAGGTAGCTCAACTCGGCCTTATTTTATTTTATTTTTAATTAAAAATAAAAATAATGTTTTGTATAAAACAATGCCATTTTTTTATAATTGTTAGGTTTCAAGCTGGGTCACACCTAAACAGTCCTAGCCTGAGCTTGACCTGAGTTCTGGTTAACCCGAACTTAACCCATTAACTTTGAACCGAACCGGGCCAACAGGAACGAGCCCAAACCTAATTATCATCCATAACTGTTATGTACAAATCAATCTCTCAGTGCGCATTTCTCTCACCCAACCCAACGTTACGAGTCATTACCTATTGGAATTAAGAACATTGGATCCAACTGTCCTATTCTCAAAGAGGCCCATGCGCATCTGCCAGTTAAACCCTATCCTTGAAGTTCACAGCATTATCATCAATCTTCTCATGTCATGGCTTCACCGTCTGTAGTTCGCTCCATTATCAGTCATTTCTTGAGACCAAAGCTCCCTCCTTTTGCACTACATCAACAACGAATCACCATCACTACCCCGAAAAATCTTTCCTTTCTCTTCCCTCTTAATACCCACCAACCTAAAATCCTTGCAAAAACCCACGAGGGCCTCGATTCCAATGCCAGTAGGAATCCAAATTCTAAGCCTGCTTTGCTTCTTAATAGCAAAGACCAGCGCTTTGTGGCACTAAATGATGCTTTGCCGAATGAAAACTTAGGCACCACAATTGCAGCCATTGTCACCTCCACTGGTGGTCCACCAGCGGCCGTCGGGATCGTACGTTTATCAGGGCCATCGGCGGTGAGTATCGTCTCACGTGTATTTAGGCCGATAAGTAAGAAGAAGAAGAAGAATATGAAGAAGAAGAGTGAAGGAGTGTTCGAGTGGATGCCCACAAGCCATGTTGTGGATTACGGCTTTGTTGTGGATTATAAAGGGAACGTAGTTGATGAGGTATAGTTTTTTCATTTGCCTCCAGGCTTTTGCTTCAAATTCTAGTGTTTTGAACTGCGTGAATTAACCTGATCTAAAGTTGCCAATATCCGGATGGAAATTTTGTAGTTTAATATTTCTTTTGAGAATAGGATTGATGAGAATGAGAGGTGCTACTTAGTGATTAGTCTCGAGATATGCTTTGAGCAGCACGTCATCTGATGCCCATGCAGAAATGAGATCCAGTTATAGCTTTTGGCAACTTGTGGGTGTAAATATCAATTTTCACGAGGAAGAAGTGAAAATAGCCTTAATCTATTTGCTTAGAGGTTTTGGTTGCCTTTGGTCATAATAATTTGCACACTGATTGTTAATTACCCAGAAAAAGATCTATGGTTTTTTTTGTGGGTTGATTCTGTATTTCTTTTAGGTCTTAGCTTTACCGATGTTAGCTCCAAAATCTTATACTCGAGAAGACGTAGTTGAGCTTCAGTGTCACGGAAGCGAAGTCTGCCTGCAGCGAGTTCTAAGAGCTTGTTTAGAAGCTGGCGCTAAACTTGCAGAACCAGGTTGGGTTCTTGTTCCTTGTAAATTCACTTACTTTCTTGTACCGTTTAACTACTTCCATTGGAATAGAATATTGACCACTTCTTTGAGTAACGAATTTTCACACCTGGTATTCACCATGCAATTAGATAGTTGAGTTATTGTTGACTCCCTAAGTTGGAAAATCACCACAATATTAAGGTTATTGTAAGTCGTGCAATAGAATAGTGTTTGGAAAACCCTGCTTTCCTTGTCCTATAAGGTCATTTGCATCAATAATACATTACTGTTTCTGCCAGGTGAATTCACTCTTCGAGCATTCCTTAATGGCCGCATGGACCTCTCCCAAGCTGAAAATGTTGAAAAATTAATTTCAGCCAAGTCTGTGGCAGCTGCAGATGCCGCACTAGCTGGAATCCAAGTATGTCTTCTTTACACTCTTAGCTTGTGACACAGTATTCATTCTTTTGAGCTCATTTAGTTGTTCTAACTACTGATCACCTTATGTATGATTGTGCAAAGCTTTGTTAGAAGTTCTAGTAGTTGGCCTGAAAAGAAATTTTCTCTGATAGGGTGGTTTTGCTTCTTTGGTGAAATTATTAAGATCACAGTGCCTTGAATTGCTTACTGAGATTGAGGCCCGTTTAGACTTTGATGATGAGATGCCACCACTTGATGTCAACCTAATTGTGGATAGGATACATTCCATGTCCCAAAAAATGGATAATGCGCTGGAGACAGCCAATTATGACAAGCTTCTGCAATCTGGATTACAGGTATAATTTACACCAGAGCTTTTCTTAATCCCCTTGTATCTTTTTAAGCAATAATATATTTATTCATAACCTTCTGTCATGCCCTGAATTGGTACTTTAAGTTACTTTTTGGTTATCTGTTTAGTATATTCTGGATATCAAAGTTGCACCATTGTGGTTGGTCCATACTTTAATGAACCATCTTTGCCCTTGCCTGGTCATACTGTCCTGTGATTGCTATCTTCTTTTAGCTGACTTTGCTTACTTCTGCCTGAATTTACTATTGGAGAAAAGATTGAATTACTGTTTGTTAGGGAGCAAGGTAGCATTTAAATATGTGCACAATGAACATGATCCTCAATTCATAACATTCATCTATAAAACCTTGCAGGTAGCAATTGTTGGCCGTCCAAATGTTGGGAAGTCAAGTCTTCTTAATGCATGGAGCAATGTATGTTGCTACAGCCTTTTTATGCGTTCCAAATTTTTGGATTAAAATCTTGTTTGACCTATGAACTTTCCCTATTCATCAGTTTCCTTTTGTTTAGCGATTCACTTTTTTCTTTTTCTGTTTAGCTTCATCGTCATTAGTATTTTCGTTTTTTCATCTTAAGAACTGATCAACTCACATGGTTGTATTGGATGTTACTCTTTGTAAAGGGGAAAAAATGGCCTCAGATTGTTATAAGTTTGATATTGTTGCCCTGATATTGATGTGAACATACCAAATCTTTCTAAAATTATAAGCTGATTGAATTATCCACTGAAAAAAGGCCTTGTTTGTTTTGCTAATCTTTCTAAAATTATAAGCTGATTGAATTATCCACTGAAAAAAGGCGCCTGGTTTGTTTTACTATTTTTGATTGTATCATAGCCACTGCCAAAGAGAAATGAAACATTTGGAAAAAGTTGGGTAATTTCATGAAATTTATCATTGGTCGCTGGATTATACTTACCATGAGATGCTTGGTGCACATTGTTGTTTGAGGAATTGAAAGTAAATTATGTATGCATCACTTATACTGTCTTTGGTTTTAAAATTTTTCTTTTATTTCCATTTGTAGATACCTACATAATCGACATCATGTTTTCATTAGCATGCAGAGTGAGAGAGCTATAGTTACTGATATTGCTGGAACCACACGGGATGTTGTTGAAGCCCGCATCACAGTTGGTGGTATCCCTGTGACCCTTTTAGATACAGCAGGCATTAGAGAGACTGAAGACATTGTTGAGAAGATTGGTAAGAATAACTAATAATGTTTATACGCATACCTTCATATCACAATCTGCTGCAGTGTTTGTTGAAATGTATGATCCTTTATTCCATTTTGGGCTTTAGTTTTGGACAACATTTTGTCAGCATTATGTATTTCAGTGTGTTAATTCTGTAATGTAAATCTAGTGAATTCCACAATTCCGTTGCTATATTTTTATAGGTGTAGAAAGATCTGAAGCAGTTGCTATGAGTGCTGATGTCATCATTATGACAATAAGTGCTGTTGATGGATGGACTTCAGAAGATAGCAAACTTCTTGAGAGAATTGAATCCAACAAGGTTTTAGGAGCCAATTTCTTCTCATTGTCTTGTTGACACACTCTTTAAATGTTATGTAGAGCTTCATTGGCCAAATACATAAATGTTTCTAAACCTTCCTTTTTCTCTTTTTTTTTTCATCTTTCGTGATTAAATCTTAACCTAAAGTTATGACTGTTCTTTTCCCTTTCTTTTGCAGAAATCAACTGGATCCACAGTACCAATAATGCTTGTGATTAACAAAATAGACTGTTCTCCATCTTTCGGCATGGATTGGCTGGATAGGCATGGACACTTGTTCAGCAAGCTTGTTTTCACTTGTGCTATCACTGGTCAAGGAATCCAAGACTTAGATATGGCAATTTCAGAGATTGTGGGTCTGAACAAAATCCCTTCAGGGGGGCAGAAATGGACTGTGAATCAGGTAACATGTTGACATCTTCTCGCTTATTTGGTAATAAACTGCTTCCTTTACTGACAAATCAAATTCAAATCTTCAAGCTTTGAATATTCTTTGCTTCAATAGGGTAAAAAGGTCAAAAAAATTATAGAAGGAGATAGGTCCACTAATGATTGATTTGTGTTATTTGGTCATGAAAATCAGAGACAATGTGAGCAGCTTGTGCGCACCAAGGAGGCCTTTTCGAGGTTGAAATCATCAATACAAGAGGAAATGCCTCTGGACTTCTGGACAATTGATTTGAGGGAAGCTGCATTGGCTCTTGGCCAGATAAGTGGAGAAGGCATCTCTGAAGAGGTTTTATCCAACATTTTTGGCAAATTTTGTATTGGTAAATAGATGCATTTCAATTACAACATAAACGATGCTATGATGTCTTTTCCCGTCAAAAATAAAATTGTGAATTTCTTCCTCAAAGATGAAATGAAAAGAATTCTGCAACGGTGGTCCATTGGCTTTGTTAACGAGAGTAGAGAAGAAAAGATTTCAATAATATATACTAGGATGATGTTTCTGTCCGATGGTGCATTGGACCAGAACAAAGGAAATCAAGTAATGGGTTGCCTGGCCTGCATGATGGTGCAATGTAGTTTGATGAAGTCCACCTTTATTTGTATGTATGCCTTGCTGTGGTTAGCTAATTAATGAATGAATAGTACTGATAAAAATAAAAGAATGACATTGATACACAGATTCATGTATATGGGTAGCCGGCTGTATATTTCAATGCTTGAAGAAGTGTTCAAAGGCTTTATTTGTGTGTGTTTGTATACATGTATGTACATATTACGTGTATCTTGAGGATGTGTGAAATACGAAAATCAAAGTAGAATTGAGCAACGACCTATGAAGAACTGAGAGAAAACAGAGATCAAAAAAAGGCCAAGCGAAAGGAGAAAGAGGAAGAAAATGAGAGAGGAGAAAGCGAGAACAAAAGATGGAAAAGAAGCTACAAATGCAGTTGCAGGCACAAGAATAAGAGATGAAGAAGGAACAGGAGAAAGAGATACCAAAAAAATGACCAAGAGTATAGATGTATTTATTTTCTCATTCATTCCTTGCTTCATACAACACAATTATGCTTCCAACTATTCTCAACCTTCATTTCAATTATGGCACATGATGATATCTAACATAATATGAGCTTTTCTTTATATTTGATGATCAATGTCAAGTACTATTTTAGATAATTTTTCAAAATTATAAAATAGTTCCCGAATTTTTTAAAATTGTAAATTAGTTCCTTAATTTTATAAAATTATAAAATAGTCCCTTAATATATTGTGTTATATATTTTTAATTTTACTTAAAATATGTCCCAAAATTCATAATAATATAAATTTAAAATAATAATTATCTCTTTATTTATAGTAATATTACTTCACAAATTTCACATATAAACAATTACCACAATTAAAATAAGAAAAAGTTTAATTATCATATAAATATAATTATATAAAGCTAAGAATAATACAAAAGTACTTAAATATTACAACTTATATCATATAATAAAGAATAATTACATTAAAACATCATATAATGAGACTAATATAGGTCCATAACTCCATAAACATTACAACAAAAGTTTGTGCTATGGAACATAATAAAGTAAATGTAAAATCTAAAACAAAGAAAAACCTACAATTAAACGTTTTAAATTTATACTGGATATATAGAAATTTAACATGCATGTCAAATACAAGTGAAATTAAAAGAAAAGAGAAAAAAAAATGAAAAACCTAGAACTTTATTCAATGGAATATAAAAATGAAAAACCTAGAACTTTTTTCAATGGAATATCCACTAAAATTGCCCTGAGTCCAATTTTTTAGTATAAATATAACGCCCCAAATTAGGGGTCAGAATATTAAAGGAAGTTAGGACGAATTATGTTTGTTATTTGATTATTAAATCT
>JAOQMR010000006.1:8225101-8249010 GCA_027563865.1 Erythroxylum pelleterianum | reverse complement strand
TCCGGACAGGAGGTCCGAGGTATAGTGTGATGGATTGGAAATATTGAAGTGTTTTGTGTATGGTTGGTGTTGAATACAAATACGAATATGGTATGATGGAATTGAAAGGATAATGTGGATTAATCAATTGACGAATTTCAAAATGGGAAATTTAAACAACGTTAAATGATGTGTAAAAAGAAAAAAAAATGAAGCGATATTTTTAAGCTGTGAATCATTTTCGGATCGAGAGTTGGGTTCCGGAAACGGGATCCAATAAAGCCAAAAATCAATTACTTTAATGTTTTTAGTTGTAAGTGCTCTATTTTGAATACTAAAGATACCTTGGAAAAATTTGATTGCAAAATGGATGAAGGGATTTTTCTTGGCTATTCCTTAACTAGTAAAGCATATAGGGTATTTAATAGGAAAAGCCTTAATATTAAAGAATATATGTTTGTTACTTTTAATGAATCTAACCCATTTATATTTTAAAAAGAACTTAAAGATGATGATATAGGTATATCCAAAAAACTAGAGTCACTAGCCCTCGAAGGAAACAAAACTAATCACCAAAAAATCACTCATAAGCTCGTTATTAAACCAAGTGAGGGAAGCAAGAAGGATGAGGAACTCCCAAGGGATTATAAATTCAAGAGAAGCCATCCTCCCAATCAATTTTTAGTTGATGTTCAACAAGTGGTAATCATTATATCTCATATTAAAATTTTACTCATCTTGTTTTTGTTTATCAAGTTGAACCAAAGAAAATAGAAGAGGCCCTTAATGATGAAAGTTAGGTTCTTGCTATGAGTGAAAAGTTGAACCAATTTAAGAGGAATAAATTAGAGGAATCAGGTACTATTGTGAGAAATAAAACTAGGTTGGTAGCAAAAGGATACAATCTAGAGGAGGATATAGAGTTCAAGGAAACTTTTACTCTAGTAGCTAGGCTAGAAGCCATTAGACTTTTGCTTGCATTTGCATCCTATATGAATTTCAAATTGTTTTAAATGGATGTTACAAGTGCATTTTTAAATGACTTAATTCAAGAAGAACTTTATGTTGACCAACCTCCTGGTTTTGAAAAACATGAGGTACCCAACCATATCTATAAACTTTCCAAAGCATTATATGGTTTAAAATAAGCCTTTAGAGCTTGGTATGATAAGCTAAGTGCATTTGTTTTAGAAAATGGATTCTATAAAGGCAAAGTTGACACTACATTTTTTATTAAAATGCACAAATATGATATCCTAAGTGTTCAAGTTTATGTTTATGATATTATTTTTAGTGTTACTAATGACAATATGTGTAAAAGATTTCCTAAATTTATGAGTAGCGAGTTCAAGATGAGCATAATGGAAGAATTTAGCTTCTTTTTTGGACTCTAAATTAAGCAAATGAAGGAATATATCTTTATAAATCAAGCAAAGTACACTAAAGAACTACTAGAACACTTCAAAATGGATTAAATTTAACCATTGGGGACACCTATAAGCATTACAATAAATTAAAAAAAGATGAAGAGGGTAAGTTAGTGGATATAAAGCTCTATCAACGTATGATTAGTAGCTTACTTTATCTTATTGTAAGGAGGCCTGATATCACTTTTAGTGTCTACCTATATGCTAGATTTCAATCAAGTCTTAGAGAATCACATTTATTAGCTGTTAAGTGCATCTCTAGATACTTATATGGAATCATTTCATTAGGACTTTGGTACCTTAAAAATACAATCTTTGACTTAATTAGTTATTAGAATGCAAATTTTACCAATAGTCTTTTAAATAGAAAGAGCACATCTGGAACTTGTCAATCTTAGGAAATGCAATAGTTTCTTTATAGTAAGAAATAAAATTCAATTGCTTTATCAATAGTAGTTTGGTAGTTGTTGTGCTTAAATTATTTGGTTTGGACATCAACTTAGAGAATATAGATTTGATCTGACTAAAATACCAACTAATTGTGATAATACCAGTGTCATTTGCCTCACAAAGAATCTTAGTCAACATTCTAGGACTATCAACAGAGAAATTAAATATCATTTTATTAAAGATCATGTGAAAAATGGAGACATGGAGTTAGAGTTTGTACATACACAACACCAATTGATTGACATTTTTACTAAACCAATGAGTGAGGATATATTTCATTCCATTAGACAAGAATTAAGGATGATTGATAGAAATTCCTTTAAATAAATGCATCTTATTTTTTTATTTAATTTGATCTTTAAAAGCTTTAATGTTAATGGTTGACCAACATACTAGATTGGTTAACCACTATGATAAACCATTGAATTCATTTTCTCCCTAGAGTTTCCTCCTTATATGTTTGTATAATTGGTTGCCCAACTAGTCCCACTAGTCAACCAGTAATCCTCAGTGGTCGACCAATATTGGTACACTAAAATATCTTTTCTTTCTTGATAGTTTGGGGAGAGTCTAAATGTATATATTGGTCGACTAGATGCCCTAATTGGTCGGCCAATGTCTCTAACTGGTAAACTAGTATTATTAATTCCTGAATTACTTTTGGTCGCCTTTTTCTTATCAAAAACTCTCGCCTCCCTCTCTCCCTCTTTGCAAAATACACTCAATATTTTGTCTTCAAACCAGCTTCCATTTCGAATATCACTCTCTTGTTCTTCTCTTATCCACGCCTTGCCAATATCCTCCTAAAACCATTTGAAAAGTGCCTCAATAAATGTCATCTCTTTCGACATCTGTTCCACTTCTTTTATGAGACTCAAAAGACATCCCCACCTCTATTTACCTCTCTAACACTCCGCGGTGGTTTCTCCTTCCTCTATCATGCTCAATTTGCTCTCTGATTCTAAAAGTAGACCCTAACCTTCCCAGATTTCAAATTTCCTTCTCAATTGGTAGTTCCTTTAAATTTTCATTCATTTTGCAACATGTTTGTGGCTACCCATGCGTTCAATTTCACGAATTACACATTTAATTGCACCAATTTGACCTGCAGGACAAATTAGAGTTTAAAAATTGAGAATTACCTAATTTTATATGATTTGCATTGAATTTTTCAAAATTGGAGGATCTTTGGTTCAATTTATGACTAATTTAAGCTTTCTTGACTCTCAATTGAATTGAATTATGCGTGATTTTTTAATTGAAATTTAAAGTATTTTTGCGTAAATCAATTTTGGGGATTTCTTTTTATGTATTACTTTTCAAAATTGAAGCCTTCTTAATTCAATTGATGACTGGTCTAAGCCTTTTTTATTGTGAGCTGCCTTGCATTATGTTTAATTTTGTCCAAATCGAACTTTTTAATCATTTTGCCTATAAGATAATTGGAGATTTCTTATTTTTGCATCAATTATCAAAATTAAAGATTTTTTCATTCAATTAAACATTGTTTTAAAGTCTTTTAGCTACAAATTGCATTCAATTGCATCTGGTTTGTTTCATTGTTTAATTATTTATCATAAATTTCATTAGGGAATTGGAGATTCTAGGTTTTTCCAATTTATATGCCTTTGATGCCTTCTTAACTCAATTAAAAGTCCTTTTGCTACCATTTTTGTGCTTATTTGCATCTTTTACTTATTTATGTTATGCATGTTAAATTTTTATTTAAAATTTGTAGACCTAAGATTTTAGAAATATTTCATATTTAGTACTCTATCTCTAATCCATTTCTTTTTCCCCTCATCTTATCACTTACATCCATCCCCCCCTTCTCTCTCTCACTCATGGCTAGAACTCGACTAAGACTATCACTCGAGCTAAGCTACCCATACAACCTTAAATTCTAACTCTAACTCTGACTCAATATTAAGATTATGCCTCTCATGATCCCGATGAGAACTGCATTATATCTCCTTCTAGCTTGGAATAATTTAAGGATTATGGTCTTGTCCATTATTTCATTTATCAAAGGTGGAAATCCCTTCTTACAACGACTTATAGGATAAGTCCTAACAATGATAGGTTTTCTATATAAATCTTTGTTTTAAAACAATATAAGGTGATACCCAAATCTTTTCACCATATGTGGCATTAACATTCATCTCACCTCTAATTTCATAAACGAGATCCTAGGCATCCTCATTCCTAAACCCCCGTCTCACTATAATTGTAATACCAAATATACCAATTGCCCATATTTTGTCCCTAATGGAGTCAATATTATCTTGAGTGCCATGATACAGAGATCCACAAAAAACCTAATGATGTTCCTAACTTCAATGATATTCCTCTTCTTCACCATCTTCTCATTAAATATAATTTTATCTCTGTTAGTGGGAATTTTACCTTCTTAGGACATGATGATCTGTGGTTCTTATCCACTTTTATGCTAGGAAACTCTGTTCATGTTGATCACTTTCTTTTTTTTAACATGGTCCACTTCCATCAAACCAAAAAGAGGAAATAAAGCATCTCATATGCCCTCATTCTTAGTCTCATCTTTGATCATTTTCATATTCCTCCTGCTGGCGAGGAGGTTGAATTTGATTTCTTTTTTGGCTCTACTACCCTTAACCGTTTGGGATATCTAATAAATAGATGGTCAAATGACAAGATCATATCAATAGCAATAACTCCACCCTCAATAACCATCACTTATATAACTTAGAGCTACCTGTAGAGGATGAGGCCACCACTTCACAACCACATCTTTATTGTCCACTAGAAGCTCATCTAGTGGCCACTAAGTATAAACTCACCATGTTGCTAGTTAGAGTTTGATTCTTTCAAAGACATCACTATGCACCCACTTGATGATCTATACAGTCTAATTGAGTCTCAATTTCCCTTCTAGTTAATTGATTATTTTTTATGTTTCTAAAAAGGAAGATACTAATTTTTGTGACAATAGAGGGAAATGTTACATTCAGAGGGGTATTTGTTACTTGTTATTTGTAAGTTCTCTTTATAAGATGAACAATTTTTATATATCATTTATGTGTTGAACAAATATATATATACATATATATATATATGCATACATACATATATATTTCTTTAATAATGAATATTTTTGTTAAATCTTGCTCTCAATAGAGAATTGTGGTTAGATACTAATATATGTGTTACGAACGAGTTAAGGGAGAGTTAGTTATTATCTTGATATGGATTGTTATATGTCTGATTAAAATTCTTATACTACTTTCTAATATCATGAATATTTTGTCATTATCAGAAATGGGGGGATTGTTGAGCCAAGGGAGATTACAATTAAGATTTTGCTAACAATTTTATTGTTGTTGAGTAAAAGGAATATAAGATCAGAATCTTATCGTATCAAAGGATTATGATAGAAAAGATGTTGTTTGCAATCTTCAATACCAAGATCAAGTCAAGAAGAAGATCAAGATATATCGAGGTTATTTCATGTACTATTTATTGTAAGCTCATCTTGCTTATCTTTGATAGTCTAAAAGGGTCACCATGCATAAATATTTCATTCATTTTATAGAATTTTTTTACATTCATTAAGAGCTATTGGGGCTTTTGTTTTTAATATAAAAGTCTCTTAATTTTTAAAATAATGTTTGAGGAAATTTTTGGAATATTTTTAATCATAATGACATTAATCAAATTAAGTTTAACTATTTAAAGTAGTCAAAATTATGTTTTTGGGGTGTTTGGTCGACCAATATATGTTAAAGCTATTAAATTTGAAGTATCTAGAGTTTGTTGTAATACTGGTTGATGCACTAGTTGACCAATCTATCATATTGATCAACTGGTATTCTTTACTAGTCGACCATTATTTTAACGACTAGTGACTCTGAAGCTTTTAGTGCATACTAGTCAACTAGTATGGAATATAGTCGTTGTAACAGTTAGTTCTTGGCTCCAACGACTATATTAGGTCCCAAAATATTATAAATAGGTGTTTTCTCATTGGTTTTAGCATCGAGAAGCTTTTGAGTGTCCTATAATACATTTCTAAGCATTTTTCCATCTTTTGAGCATTCATTGTCTCATTTTAGTGTGTGAGCCTTTTTTTATTATCAAAGTATCCAAATGAGCTAGTCTGAATTGTAAGTTATTTTTTAGGTGTATGATCATCGTATTAGGTTTATCTAAAAGTAGTTTGAGGTTTCTCTTTATTTTGAAGAAAGATTGAAGAATGAGATTCCTCTTTGCCAAAATAAAAGATCGTACAAAGAGTATTTTTCGCAATAAAAGAAGAATTATAGCAGAAATCTAAGACGGGTCTTTGGAGTAGGCGTAGGCAAGGATTGTTTATCAAATCACTACAAATCAATTTATGTTTCTCTTCTCTTACTCCTTACTTTGTTGCTTAGAAGCATAATTAAATTCTTTTACTTTTATTTTGTTCTTGTATTTTTTATAATTTGTAGACATTTTTTATAAGTTAATATAATTTAATTAAAATTTTGAATTCACTCCCTTCTTGGGTGTCATTAGAGAATAAGAATGTAGATGAGAAATGTATTTTTTGTCAAAAAGTTGTTGTCATAAAGATCGATCGTTTAAATTGGTGAGGGCAAACGATTAATCAGATAGACTAGCATCATCCTAATATTCTGGATGTATAAACGCAATAGCGAGAAGAGAGAGACTAATTTCAACAATATGACGATGCTTAAGTTTAACTAGACTATTTGGGGATGAGGGACAAGAAACACAATTGGTAATGCCACAAGCATCCAAGAATTGTGATAGTTTATAGAATTCACCACCTTAATCACTCGGTGTTAAAGATATTTTCAACATGTCTCTTAAATTTCTAAAAAATATAGAAAGCATTAGATTTATGAACAAGTAGATAAAACAACTATAAGTATCAACAAAAGTGATATATTAGCAATGAATATAAGTTGAAGAAAAAGGAAATGGACCCAAATATACGAATGAATTAAACGAAGTGAACTAGAATAAATTATTGCAGACAATTGATAAGGTAAAAGTGTAACTCTTACCTAGCCTACATGAATTGCAAAATGATATTTTGCATCGCTAACAGAAAACTAAGACTAGAATGAAATTTCTTAAGAACTAAAGAGGATGGATGACCAAGACGCTAATTTCATAGATCAAACAAAACTCGGATAACAAAAGCTTATGGAGATGACACCCTAGAATGAGATGCAATGCCAATGTGATAGAGCCCCTGATCTTGTTTTGAGATCCTTCACAATATAAGAAGATAGGTCAAATTTAACGGAAACTTGATTATCATCACATAAACTCGAAACACTTAAAAGATTCTTTGTGATAGAAGTGAAACGAAAAGCACATTTTCAAAGTAAAGAGCCAAAATCATTTTTCAAAAAAGGAAGTTCCAGTATGAGAAATCTGCAAACCTCTGTTTCCAACACGAACTTGATCTGGATTTATAGAAGAAAATGTAGATTAGCATGATTGTTGGTTATATGGTATATGGCACCAATATCAACACTACAAGAAATTTATTAAATAGCGACAGAATTATACCGACAGTATAGTAATCGTATGTGAATTGTGACAGTGCTCCGTATTCTGTCAGAATATAACATAAAACTTGCGACGGTGAGAAAATCCGTTGCTAAATATGGAGGGAAAGATTCGCGAAAAATTGTAGCGACGGAAAAATGTCGATGAATATAATTTCGTCGGTAAATAGGGACCGAATACCAGTTCGGTCGGTAAACTTATCGGGGATATATTATTCACCGAAGGAAAAAATCCGTCGATATGGTGTAAAAAGTCATCGTGAAAATAGGTTCAGAAGCTTAATGCTACGACGAATTTTTTGAATTATACCGACGGCTGTGTTCCGTCGCCAAAACTAAATTAAATCACCGTCTTCCCTCCTCCCCTCCTCTCTCCTTGCGCGCCCGACTCTCCTCTTCTCTTTCTCTCCTCTCCTCCAGCGATTTTCCTCCTCCGTTGGCCTCCGACCAACTGTTGCGTCTCTGGCGACCATAAGCCCCGTCTTCTCCGGCGAGAACTAGCCCCTATCATCTCTCCCCTGGTGGTGCCGAAGGTAAGTCGTGGGTTATGCGAATTTTTTCATGTTTTTGGACTGATTTAATGGCTTTTGTTTTTTTATTTAGGTTCGATTGGTCTTGTGTGAGTGTTTTGCATGTTAATAATGGAAAGATTTAAACGATTTGTGTGTAGATAGGGTTGAGATGATTTTGCCCTCAAGGTGTTCAATGGAATGCTTAACATGGTTGTTTGAAAGTTTCTTGGTCATTTAGGAAATTATTTACCTATTGTGAATATGATATGAATATGATTGGGGCAATGGTATGAAGATTTTGAAGTAAAGGTGTTACTTTTACTTCAATTGTGGTAACTTGTAATTCTCAATTTTAAGACATAGTTAAAATTTGGTTAGGATAGATAATTTGAAACTTTTAATGAGTATTAATGATAATATTCTACAATTTATCATCAAATCAAATATTGCATTATCTTGAAAAGTAGACTTTTAAGGAGCAAATATTTTTCTTTCTTGAAAACTAAAAGTATAATGTTTTTTATACTTATATTATAAAAAACATTATATTTGAAAACTATAAGTATAATGTTTGTTATATTATTGGATAGGTTGATGAGGTGAATTAGTTTTTACTTTAATCATTAATTTATTAATATAATTTCAAGTTGTAATAAAATTTTGTATGGTT
This sequence comes from Erythroxylum pelleterianum, assembly GCA_027563865.1. Lineage (NCBI taxonomy): Eukaryota > Viridiplantae > Streptophyta > Magnoliopsida > Malpighiales > Erythroxylaceae > Erythroxylum > Erythroxylum pelleterianum. Next base: position 8,240,411 of record JAOQMR010000006.1, on the reverse strand, counting down.
GTGAATTGATTTGTGTTTAATGCTTATTCTTGATAAGTTAAATGAGTTGTTGACAATGCAAAGTATGGACATGTAGTTTGGAGATCAGTTGTGAGTTGGCTTTGCTTGTCTAATTTAGAAGTGTATTTTGACATGCAGGGGGACCCTTATGTGTAAGAGGGGGATGCTCATTTTATAGGGGAAATGCTGCTGAATTTTCAGCAGGATCCTCGTAAAATGTGACATTCGTTTTGTCATTACAACCAAAACTTCTTAGTTTTAACTTATGATCGTATTAGTAGCCATTTAATTGAGAATAACAATTAATTATATTTATTTGAGTATAGTTAATGACCTTGATTAAGTTTCCTAAATTCATGGCAAATGTTTTAATGTATTTTTCTTTCTAAACTGTGAACCCTTTTTGTGTTGGTTGTAGGAACTCTATTGTCCCCAATTTTTATACATCCGAGGAAATTAAAGAGAAGCCTATGCAAGTATTGAAATGAAATTCATGTATGTATATGGAGAGACGATGCCAACAATTCATTGAACCACAATTTAAACTGCATTTTGTATCAGTTTTACATCCGTCATCAGCATCTTCATTGAGGTACTGACAGAATATTGTTCTGGCCTTCAGTTGAGATTAGTGATTATGTATTTGACTACGTTTTTTTACCCTTGGTTGAAACGATCCGTTTATGAACTTCCTGTGTGAACTTCCTTTATTGTTAATTGATATGCCTCGCACGATGTGAATCTTGTTTCTCGAATGAACGTGGATAATGTTAGCATTAAAAGAGGACGAGTGCAACCTTTTGCTTATTTTCCAATTACGTTCATTATGTGATTCCGGTATTCTATTAATGCTCTGGAGTATGATGATCATTGTTTGATTTTTAATGTCTATATATTTTCGTTTCAATATATTTGTTTTGTTTTGCTTATGTTAAGCTATAGTATAAAATTAAGTATTGATATTTTTATCAATACTTATTTGATTAGGTAATAGTACATATTTATCTGCTGTTGATATCAAACTGTTAACAATATGTGTCTTATGACATATTTGTTTACAAACATCTATATGTCATATATTAAGTTTAAATGTATTTGATAATTTCCAATAAACTTTAACCCATACCCCATGTTGGATCATAAGTCTTATGTCACATACCTAGTTTTTTGTGGCATACATGAATTATACTAACAATAGATGCACTGGTTTAAATGAACAGTTGGCCAGATATGAATTTCCGGGATAGATCTTGGATGTATAGACGATTAACTCCTGATGGTTTCATAAATCCTGAATTTGTTGAGGGAGTTGAAGGTTTTCTTCAGTATGCATGTTCTCAACGTGCATATATGGATAGGCAAAAGATCATATGTCCATGTAGGAAGTGCAAACACAAATATTTTCTTACTATTGATGAAGTTAATTTGCATTTGCTGAGAAATGGGTTTGTCCCCAATTATTTTGAGCAAACATGACATGGGGAACCAGTGATTTCTAGCACCTCTAGAGGGAATGAAACCCAATCGTCTGTTAAACAAATTCATAATTATATAATTGTTGAAGTTGATTTGTTGTTGTTAAATTGTTTGTTGACCTTCAATGCCATTGCCTTATATATAAATATATTGTGTATACGATTGCTTGGAAATTGTTATATTTGTACAGAATTCGATCAACGTTGAATTTCAGGTAACAATATGGGACCTAAGAGAGCGCGTGAGGTTATGCGACCGAGGTTTAGAGGGATGTTCGGCGGACAGTTGTGTGAAGGTGGATCATCACAATCTGCTGCTCCCACTGACTCACCTCCTCCTCCTACACATCCTCCAGTTCCAGATGAGTCATCACCTCCTGCTCCTCATACAACACCATCCCCTGCGCCAACTCATATATCATCCAATACCTTTTTAGGGGATGGAGGAGAGGCTCGCCAGCCTGGATCTATAAGAGATGATGGGCGAAAGTTTATAACCGTTATCAATGACCAGTAAATGCGATAACATTAATCACTATTTGCTGTTGATTAAGCCTTAGGTTCTTCGGTTCATTTGTAGACTACAATTACCTCTTGTTTTAGGTTCGTTCCGTCTGGAATGACTTCCAGACATATGACTTCCACGTTTAAGGAAAGGATTGAACCCGAGGGACATACGTGGAAGAATATATCTGCTGCAACGAAACAATTTTACTTTCAGGAGTTCGAGATACAATAAATTTTTAATTCCTTTTTATATTTATATATATAGTCCAAGGATTTATATATAGTTGTACATTAACTAACATTGTTTATTTTTTATTCTTCAATCATAAAGAATTTTTCTGGCACTCTTCTTTGGACGGGAGCATATATAAAATATGAGAGAGGCGAGCTCGTACATGATATCGTGACTTCATTAAAGCGATACACAAGGCTGGTGCACGACCTCGTTTTATTTCGGAGGAAACTTGGAGTCATTGGCTAGAGTATTGGGCATCACCTGCGGCAATGTCCATCTCATGACGTAACTCGACCAACAGCCGTGGAGGACCAGGTCAAGAGAGTCTTCCCATGCATACGGGAGGATCAATAACCCACCAGGAGCATGCAGATAGACTTGTAAGTATCTGCACTTTACACTTATTTTGTAAATATTTTGCTTTGTTGTATTATAGATAATGACAATGGTATAAATGTCTGGTGCCACTTATGGCTGTATTGAGTTATTTTCTTTGTTCAACAGGAGGGCAAATATCATACAAGTTGACGAACTTCTATCGAAATTTTAATAAATTGTATCTCACATCTAATAGTCTAGTTTATTCACGCAGGAGAAATCATTGGGCATCAAGCCTACACCAATTCAATTATTTCTGCACACTCACACGAAGAAGCATGACGGTGTCACATTCATCAACAACCGCTATCGAGAGCTGAATGTATGTCAACTTAATGCATTTTATATATTTCTTAATAATTATCCCTTCCTTCCTAGTCATGTTAACTTGACATACCTTATAGGATCAATTACAACAAACCATTCAGCGACAGTCTCAGGAGGAACAGCCTGTTGATGAGACTCAGGCGTATCTTCAAGCTGTGGGTGGTAGGGATTGTCGTGGGAGGATATTCGGCCTAGGTTCATATGGGAACACATGTTATTCCCAATCTTCCATGGCCAGTACAACAACGTCCACTAGGCCAGCGAACAACAACGAAGTCATCGAGCTTCAGGCCACAGTGGCAACATTAATGAATAAGATAGCTCATTTGGAACAGGACCGGACAGAGCAGGAGGAACAACGGATGAGAGAGCAAGATCAACGATTGAGAGAGCAGATGGAGCTTATGGCAAGGATGAGGGAAGAAATGGAGCAGATGGCTCGGCTCAGACAGTCGTTGCAACAGCAGAAGGGAAGTTCTACAAAGGACTACCCGCGATCACCACAACCTTAGATAGTCGAACTCATTATGTTTCAATTACAAACATAAGAATTTATGTACACTGTAATTTGTTCATTACCAATTTGAAATAATATACATTCTTTTCACTCTATACTTATCATCTAATTTTCTGATTACACAAATATATACAAATATACAAATTAAGTTAATATCTACAGGTAAGTGAACTATTGAAAATATGCATTATCAAAGCATACATATCACCGACGGTTAACTCAACACCGTCAGTAAATGATTGGTTTTACCGACGGAAATTATCTTTCCGTCGGTACAAAAGTGATTTTCATTTGCTGATGTCATCATTACTGTCGGTAATAAAATCCAATTACCGACGGGCTATATTATCGTCGGTACCTTTGACCATTTACTTTAATCATCAATTTAGACGTACCGACGGTTGATCCGTCGGTGAAGTATACCAACGGTCAATATCCGTCGTCAATATTTCTTGTCCAACGACGGAAACTTTAATAAATTTCCGTCGGTCAATAATAACAACGGACTAAATTCCGTCGGTGTATCGTAGATAATATTGCGACGGAAACATTTCCGTCGGGAAGTAATAGCGACAGCCTTCTTAACGACGATTATTTTTCTCGTCGCATTATGTCGGTATTTATAAGTTCCGACGGGAATCCCATTTTTGCCGACGGTATATTCCGTCGAAAATGTGATTTAATTAAAATATGGCTTTCAAATTCAATTTGGAATTAGCAATTATATTAAATATTATTCTATTTTTATTTGATTGATACAGAAATATATTTAAATTTTATAATATAAAACATCTAAAACAATAACTATTTTTTGAAACAAAAAGTCTATTGTTATTAGTGTTAATAATTTATTTAATACAAATTTATTAAATAAAATAATTTTATTTTGATCTCATATACAATATCTTTTAATAAATATTCGAATAAATTTTTATTGTATTTTGTTAATATAAACAATTAAATAAGTAAAATTTATTCATAAAGTAATATTTAAATAAATATTATTTACTTAAATTTTAAATATTTTATTTTCCAAAACAAATTTTTAAAACTTAAACTAATTATAAAAATTAGATTAAATTAAGTAATTTAGTTATATTAGTTATAATTGTTATTGGTAACTAATGTCTAATAACTAATATATATTTAATTAATGATAAAATAGATTATGACCAAAAACCAAAAATAAAAATTTTTGTAGATTATAAAAATGAAATTTTATTGAATGTAAAAAATAAAATAAACTTTACTGAATTTAGAAACGGAAATAAAGTTTAAAAAACGCAACGAAAACATAGGGTCTCTGAGTTGGTATCGCAGAAACACATTTATCATAACGGTCTTGTTGACAATGGTGCAAGATACGCCACATGAAAGCCTAAAGAAAGAAAAGAAATTAATTAACTATCCTCTTGGTCGAATTCTCTTTTTCTTGTTTCGATTTGCAAAAGCATTGCCTTAAACATATGGTTTTTATTACTCAACCCGCTGGAAAAACAGGAATAATAACATCATATCATTTACACAATCTTATGGTCTGGCAGTAACGAGACTTCACCAATTCAGAGTTTCATACGTCCAAACATACTGGAGCATACGACAACGGACTCACCATGTTCTGCAGCAACAAGAATTGCTAACATCTTCGCCATTCGCGATTAAGATATTAGCAGCTGATATAAGATACAAATTTATACCCGCTCCATGTATATAGTTGCATCACTCTAGGATCTAACTTCTATTAGTCTTTCCCTGATAGTGCTGAGTCACATCGTTTGTTAGTTGCCATGTACAGTGAGATAGCATTCTTGAATCGCTGTATGGTCAATCTTCCTTTTTCATACATTGCTCGCCATCGAATTCGCCAGTTCCTGAGCTCAGACGTGAGACCGCCAGAAGTTTTCCCTAAATCCAAACATTATCAAAACCCTTGTCAACTTTATATGGAAACATTCTGATTCGTTAAATTGGACAAATCAACCATCTTCACATGGTGTTAACTGTAAATAATGGCGTCCCAGGCGGAAGTTTCGAGTTATTGCACTACTACTATCAAAACTCCAATCTTGAAACATTTCTCAATCACGTTCAGGCCACATGCTTTAGTGAACAACTATTATCTACTTTGCTCGGGCGCATGACAGATTTTAATATCGATGCCTGCAAAAAGATCGTCATGTAGCATCTTCCGTCGAAAGCGAGCAGCCAATTTCCTGCAAATGTCAACTCACTTAGGTCACGAGGATGCACGCAGACTACGTAACAGGAGATGTCCAAGAAGGTAACCAGCTCTCTCGCAGTTGCACCCCAGGTGATCGCACATAACAAGGGGCATCCAAGCAGGTCATAAGTACACACTTATCCCGAGTCATGTGCACAGCCAAAAAATTCAACTTAAAAAGAGGCTTAGCTCATACAACTTTCACGTCGGCCATTGGGGTAATTTAAGGCATATGATTCGGCAGCTGTTTTCTCTTCTCCCCCTCCCAAGCCCCATGCAAACGGTGATGTCCTCTCTACCTTCGCATCAATCCAGTTTTTGTCACTGCAGCTTAAAAGTGACATTCCATGCATTGTAGACTATCGAGCTTATGCCAACAGCAAAACCCTGTATTATATTTCAATTGTGCATGAAACAATCAACACCAAAAGCTCTAATAAAGACAAGAAGTGGCATACAACATAAGATATTTCTTACCACTGATGGTACTGTCTGTGGGCAGACTGATGGCACGACATTAAATAACCTACGCACAGGAACCCAGCTCCTAGCACGAACTCAGAGGAATCAGCTGCTGCTACTCGGATCAACCTATTGCAAAAGCAACTGTTTTTCTGCTCCAGTCTGACACCAGTATGGTTCACCCATTCCTTTCAAAACTATCTATTGGGCCCTAGATCCAGCTTGCATTCAGAAGCAGCATAGGAGCCAAGCCTCTGAACACTTTCTTGCAAGAATTCTTGGTCACCCCTTAGGGGATCAAGTAACATTGCCAAGGCCACCCTAAGTCCAAAAGACATTGCAAACAACCACAAAACAATCAGGCATCTCTCTTCCCCGTAAGCCCTGAAGAGCTCTGTTTTCTCTGCGTGCCAAATTGCCAGCCATCCCTTGCCCTATCCCCAGATCGATCATAATCATCTAATAGATTATCCATCGGAGGCCTAAAATTTCTGTGGTTACCATTTCTAAAAATCAACGAAGGGCCTGAATTATCATCATCTTCTGTTGGAGTTGCTGATCTCGGTTCCATATGCATATCATATGACCTATGCCTTGGTATGCCAGATCTCAAGCCCCTTGTACCGGATGAACCTTTTCCCTGGATTCCCTTTGAAACAAAAAAATCTTTTGGTAGAGTCTCCATGTCCATGTAACAATTCCTTGCTTTAGCATCATCAACCAATGCAGCCCAGTCATCAGATTGCACCAGAGAGTTGGCATTCCCCATAACCTGTAAAGTTTAAGTTTGATAATGTCAAACCTGCAGTAGCTGGGTAAACATGATAGCACAATATCATAACAAAAGAACTATAAAAAGGTATAAACTGTACCCATAAGGCCCTTCTTGCCCGAGTAAGAGCAACATTCATACGCCGAATATCAGCAACAAAGCCAACACCATGATTTGAGGCACGTACACAAGACATGATAATGACATCACGTTCCTGCCCTTGGAAAGCATCTACAGTATTAATATAAATATCTTTTCCTTCTTCTGACTTTAAAACGGCTGAAAACTCCTGTTGAAGGCATTTCAATTGCAGTTTGTATGGTGTGATTATGCCAACTGTTACTCTCCCCATTCCCGAAGATTTCACAGTCTTCTGCAGATGTTCATACAACTGAAAACAAAATTGTGCTTCATGGATGTTTTGATATGATACAGAGCCACCCCTGTGGGACTCTCTCCCATGAGTAATATCATAGAATACGTAAGGTCTAAGCAATGGATCCTTGTAGTATATTTCATCTGGCAGTTTAGCAACACTTTCGCTGTCAGTAAGGCGTCCTTGGTAAAAGTAACGAGAAGGGAAATCCCGGATTTGAGGATGCATTCTGTACTGCACAGATAATAGCATTGTTGGGCATCCTGCTTGCTGAAACCTTTCAAAAAGACTTCTACTATATAACAAAGTCCCTGCAGCTTTACTAATAACTGTTGCAGGAAGCTGCTGAGGATCCCCAACAAGAACACATCTCGCAGCACCAAGAGCAAGGGGAGGTAGAACAGCTACTTCACTAGCTTGGGCTGCCTCATCAATAACCACCATGTCAAACCCATGTGTAAGCCGAGAGAACAATTTGCGTCCACTGCTTGAGACAGTAGTAAAAACAATCTCTGCTTCATTGGCAAAACTTGCCTCAAGACTAGCACAAGCTTCTTCCATATTGAAGTTGCTACCAGAACGAAACCTAGCTTCAAGAATAAGAAGGCGAGAAATCTCAACTAGAACTTTATCCCTGCTTTCAACGGCTGCAGCAAGGTTCTGAAGCAATGCATCCCGGTTTTGGTCCCGAGCCATAAGAACATCAGGATCAACACCAACAGAGCCTTGAGAACGACCATCAACAGCCGCAAAATTAAGCTTGTTTTGAAGGTCAGCTATCTGAGCAGAAAAATAAGCCTCCTGGCCTCTCAAGTCTTGCATCCATTTTGTAATTTCGTCCCGGCTCTTCATTAAAAGAAGTTCAGTTCTCCGCTCAACAGAAACTGCCTGGGCAGCACGTGACTGTGAATCAACCCCAACTCTGGCAACATCAGGTCTATAAACTTTCATTTCACCATCAATAAATCCACGGTCAAGAACACGAGCAAGAAGCTCATCAGTTGCAGCATTAGATGGTGCACAAACTAGCATTCTGGGTTTTGGACAAAGTTTTGAAAGAGAGCGGAACAGGTTCTGGTCCATGTTATGGAGGACTTCATCAATTGATCCCATAGTGATGTTGTCGGCATTACTCTCATTTGATTGCTTATAGCTCTGAGGTGCTAGTTTCTTAAGCAAAGAAGTATAGTAATGCTGATATTGAACCAAGTGTATGACATTTAGCATTCCCCAAACAGTGTGCGTTTTACCTGTTCCTGGAGGACCTTGAACAAGGGTGAAAGGCCAAGGATCTTGTCTCTTTGTTATCCCGCTACTAGTTCCAGCAGCTGTATGCATTGCTGCCCATTGGATTGCAGCCAGCTGGGGTCCATTGAAGGTCCTATGCAAATGGTCAACAAAATTCTGTGTGAAGCATTCAGGCATGGCTGGGGTTTGTTGCTGATACTTTGGGAAGTGCTCCGGACCAGGCTTCAGGATTGCAGTTTGCATCTGAAAGTAACCCCCCCCCCCCAAAAAAAAAAAAAAAACTTCTTGTCATAAAAATGAATTTTATCAGTAAGGCACTCTTTATTTATTAAAGACACATAAGTTCCTCACCTGCAAATTAAGGCGGAAAAATGCATGCAGAGCAACATACTCCCGCTGAGTTGTTGCAAGAGAACCAAGCACAGTCAGGTACCAGATACCTCTAGGCTGGAGTTTTCTTAAAATATGATCATCATCAACCTTGCTGATGAAAAGAAACAAGATAAGAGAAATTTAAACAAAATTACAGTCAGGTATGTTAACTTAGTGGCATATCATAGTTTAAAGCAGAGAACAAAACTAAAGAATTAAAATTTGCAAATTAACCTGTAAGAGTCACATGAGTCTCCAACATAAAAATGAAGGATTGCACCAGGAGGATCGCGAGTATCTACAGGAATATGTCGTCTAACAGTACCTGCCACACGGCCACAAATCTCAGGCTCCTCATCAACTTCATTCGCCGAAGCAATGCTCCTCTTGGATCTAACTGCTTGACCAAAATATAAATATTAATCACAAAAAAAGAAGAAACAGCATTTAAGGTCATAGAAACATGAGAATATCACATGCAACTTCTACAAAGTACCTATTCCAGGTCTTGGGGTTGAAAGAATTGCAACATCACCCTCCTTAAATGTCCATTTCCACTCGCTTGCAGGAAGGACTATTACATCATACCATCCTATACAAGATATTAAAATATTCCTCTGTCAACAGATCAACAGAGTTGCACATGGAGTTGCAAAATCTTACTACTGATAGGTTGTTGCATACCTCTTTCACGCCTCTCTACACTCTTTATACGAACCATTACATGTGTATTTGTTTCAGCTAACTCCTCCCACGTGCCATACAGCTGTGCACGACATTCCTCAAAAAGCAAGGGCTCAAATACTCTAACGTACTCGTCCACTGATTCAAATCGACCAGGAACACATTGGAGTTCAGAGTCTTCTACTGCACAAGACATTAACAAATCATATTCACAAAATATTAGGACCAAAGAAGCACAGAAGAAAGAACGAACAGCAATATGACTTTCTATTTTGACATAATATGAATGTCATGGGCACAATTTAAATTCAAATAAACTGACAAGCAACCTCTTATGAACTTACTCGAACGCAACCAAATAGAGGGCCATAGGATCACATGTACAGCATACAACATGCGTTGCAACTGAAGTCAATCAAATGAGAAAATAAATGGATATAAAGATAGATGCAGTGAATTTTAAACAGTAATCATTTAGAAACTAATGGTCTTTTTTGTGTATGTGCGTGTAATTCAATTAATCTTCCATCCTAGAGGCTCTCTAGACGGTTGGCCGTCCCCCACCACATGTAGCTGTGGGAATGAGGCTCTTCGGACGGTAGAATGCAGCCTGTTGTGGGGATCTCCTCTGCTATGCATAGGCCTGATGCCCTGACCAATACAAACATCATCTTTTACTCATAAAATGGCAAGCACCAAAAAATAATCCTAACTGAGCCACACTTCCAATATCGACCGAGAATGAGGAATGGCAAATGAAATAAATGCACGTTGACTTAATTTGGCATTAGGAATTTAAAAAACCTAAGTTTGCTGATAAAACTAAATCTTCAAGCGTCGATAGCATGCCAAACACTGCAAGACACATCACTTTTTATCCTCTACTTGTTTGTACCTCCAAACACTTCCCCAAAGATTTTACAGAAGAATGCAGTGAGGGCCTTATGTTCCATTCTATGCATACAACATGTCATCGGCTTTTAGGACAGGGTAAAAGAAAGAGCATGAGACTAAAGACAGCTCACATAGATAAGGATAATAAGAGAACTAACACCTTGACAAATAACAAAAGCAAGCAATGATAAGAAGTTAAAGGTCACTTGGAGAAAAAGAGGATTCAATGATAGATTACAAATGTGGACCGGAGCATTCAATACCTGGCTGCCAAAACTTCTCATTAGTCACCTCCCTTATAAGTCGTTCCACCGAAGTGTCTTGATATGATGTACTAACTGTGGCAGGCTTCTTGGGAAGTGGCTGTTTCTTATTTCCCAACTTCAAATCTACAGAGGTTTGGCTAACAATTGCTGGCTTCCGATTAGGAAATTGTCCATTTTTTGACTGCCTCATATCATTAGGTTGCTTCCATGAACCTTGTCTTGGAATGGGTGGCAAGTTAGCCTCTGCATAAAAATCAGTTTCACCATTTACCCTCTTTGATTTGGAGACCCCAGAGTGTTGTATATCACCATTACATTCAGACTTGGGTTGACAAGTATCTGCAAGGATACCCCCTTCATTAAATGATGGGTCAACTATTTTCTGATCCTTAACATGTTTTTCTACAGAACGGTCAGGAGGAGGGACAGGAGTGCGAACTTCTCTCACAGTCCGAGTGCTGGCTGGCTGTCGTCTTGGTGTTGAAGTTCTGATGGAGCTAGTTTGCTTGACTTCATCTATATTTATTAACATGGTCTGCCTATTACGTTTCTTTCCTAACATAGCTTCTTTATGTTGATCTATCTTCCTCTTCCCCAAACTACTAGAAGACTTAAGTGCATGACTTGCTTCAATGCCCTTAATTTCTCTCTGTTTTAAAGTAATAGCAGTGTCCTCTAGACCACTCATAGGTGCATCATCACTAGTATTGCCATCTATATTACGATTATTGTCAGTTTGCCTATTGTTCAATCCTTGGCCCAAACACAGTGAAGGATCCCTAGAATTGTTCTTAGCCTTGGCACTTCCAGATGTGGTCCCAGTAGCCAAAGCAGAAGCATCACATTCCATCTTTTCAGAAGTACCCTGCTGTACCGAAGCGTTTCCCTGCTCATGGATGGTATCACCTGCAGAGCCATCTGCATCAGACCACTCCCCTTCTTCTTTTTCAACAGCTTCATTATTCACCAAACCTGAAACATGAGAAGGTTCTGTTTGCATGTCATACCCATTAAATGTCTTTGCAGGAGATGCAACCTTGGCATTCTGACCCTGTGTTTTGCTCGATTCATTACTCACTTCAGGAATTGGAGCAACTCTTGGACGAACGAAAGGTTGGAAACCCGACATAGATGATGCATGGGAAAAGGTGTTATAATTTTTAATACCTTGAGAAGCCACTGATGTCGCAAATAATTCAGAAGTATGGGCATTGGAGGAAGGGAGCACCTTCTGCGGCAGCAAACTGACAACAGGACCGGTCTCCTCATCATCCTCAGCAGGGGGCTCATTAAGATCAAATATAGGCCTTCCTCGGGAACCCATGGCATATGTTGATGCATATACAAACTAAAGTACCTATTTTGTGCTGTGCAAAAGGTTGTATTTGCAGTTTCTTTCCAGAAAATATCGTCAACCTTAAAGGCATAAAATAGTCTTTTTCTTTGGAGGTCAAAGAAGCCCTACATGCATTCTAGATCTGCAAATCAAATCCACTACATTAATAAGGATAAGACAGCAAACACCAGTGTCGGGGCAACATAACAGAAGATAACAAATAGTAGTTACAGGATAAAGGAAGACAAACACTGAGATGAGCCTGCAGCTGATATAAATCTTTGGCAATTAGAACACCAAGAAGCTTCTCAAAACCCAATCACCTTGAAGTAGAAAACTCACCAAAAATGCACTCACTTCCATTATAGATTTAACCCACACACTATATGCAAAAAGCATCTAAAATATTCACAAACTCAACATAGCATCTAGAGAGCCCAATTCGAAACAAAATGCAGGTTACAACACGTGTTACTGTAAATCCATAAGCAATCACAACCTAACATAGGAAGATTTATCACAAAGGAAAATAGACAAATAAATAACTTCACAGGCCCACAGGACCACGTCCAAACCAAAACGCATTGCCCAACCAACAGATCGCAAACTCAACAACCCTATCACCTACATGGAAATCAACACTCCACAAAGAATACCCTTTTCTCCCATAAATCCACACTCACTAGGTTTGACTAAACGAAAACACCAAATCAACCAAAATCGAAGCAAATTCCACTGATCCCTAATCCAACACCTATTGAGCTCCACCATAAAGTCAGAAAACAATAAAATCGGCAATTCCACAAAACAGCAAACATTAACAGATAAAGTCCGTTGCATAATCTCATAGGGAATAAGTTTAAGGTTCCAATACCCGTAGAAATTAATAACTGTTATTTTTAAATCGAATTCGAAAAAGGAATTAACTGCAGTTGGAGAGAGAAATTTTTGTACCCTTTTTGAATCTGCTTTGTTGAATCTATGTAGTTGTAGCTATCGAGATTACCAAGAGAGAGAAAGTTATGCACTTAAATATATACATAAACCTATATGTATATATATATGGAGAGAGAGAGAGAGAGAGAGAGAGACTCGCGACAGATATGTAGAGAGCGAGAGAAGCGAATGCAAATTATGAAGGGAAAGGGAGGTGAGGGCATGAGTTTATATAGGAAATAAAGAGCGACCCTCACTTACCGCCCGTTACTTGACGCCGTCCACCATTAAAACCTTTCCCCGTTTGTATCTTTTCCTTTTTTATTTTATTTTATTTTATTTATTCTTCTAACGCCCTTTGTTTTCTCTATATTTACCGCTCGTGACCCGGGATTTTGTAGATTTACGATTATGGGCATCGGGCAATCAGATCAAGCACGAGGGGTGACTCTCAGATTTCTAATGGTTGCCTAGGATTATGATTAATTAATTGAGAGGATTCGGATTGCTTGTGTCAAGCGTAGAGGGAAATTATTGTGATTAAGTAGATCGACGGTCGCTAATTTTGATTTGTTTAGTGGACCCCAGATTACTTGCCACGTGGACTCCTTAGTTTTCTAGGACTCAATCGGCCTCGTGCTTTTTGGGTTTAGTACGACACGTATTAAATACGGAAACCTTGTCGTTTCTCGTAAATTGCGATAAAACTAGGGGTAAATTTGAAATTTCATTAAAGGATGTGAGTTGCTCCACGTGCGCCTCTATTGGAATGCATGCTCACACCTATTATATTATGACAACTGTCCATAGGGTTGAACCATATATTAACGAAAAATGCCATTGGACTGTCGAAACTGAGTCGTAAACTAGTTTTGAGGTGTCGAACGACCAGGGGGAAAGCATGCACTTGTTCACAACTAGAAGAGAGGAGTTTCAGGCTTCCGATCGACTATAGTCGAGCTCCCAATCCAACTCTTTGATTTAAAGAAGTTGTCGTTTTATTTAAAATGATACTCTAAATTGGTTCAACTATTACTTTAGACATTTGAAATTAAAAATAGGTATGAAAGTTAAACCTTAAATATAAGTATTACCATGAACTGCTATTTGTTGACAATTAAGAGAAACAGGAACCATCACCTTGACCAATTATCAAACTAAAGACTAATCTCGAAAGAGGAAACAATAAAGCAAAACTTTAAACACTAACCTTCATGTCCAAATCTTAAAGACATTTAATTGTTAAATGTTCTCAAATTAAAAGAATTTAGGCTATTAAATAGTTATAACTGAGGTATATTTTATATATTTTAAAATGATTATGATTTTTTATAAAATGAAAATAGAAAGATTTCATAATATAAAATGTATTTTTTTGTGACTAAAGCTATTTGTCACGCTATAGTTTGATGTTTGTTATTATCGATTATGAAGTTTGATTTGAAAAATCCAAACCCAAAATCATCTCCTTAGAGATTTATATAAATAAAATATAAGTAGTCTCTGATTTCCTAAACGATGTAATTGGTGATAAAGTGGACGACTATATAAGCCAACCACGTCATTAACTTATTTAAGCATTGATCAAGGCATGTTTCAAGCCATATTCATGTTTAATTGTTTTATATAACACTTGCTTCAAGCCCCGTGTTACCTGTGTTCACAATAATTATAACAAATAAATGCTAAAAACATATAAGCTTCGTTTGATTAATGGCAGATCAGCTAATTTTTTAGCGATTGATTGTGTATAGCTATTTGACAGGTTAAAACGCTGCTGAAGTTATTTGGTAATTTAGCTGATTAATTGGTTTATTGCTTTTAATCAGCTGAAAATGAAAAAGTTGGTATATAGGATTGTTTTGCTCCAACAGCCAACGTTTAAGGTATAAAAATACAATGGTGCTTTTTGAATTTTTGCTGATACTTTAATGACTGACCTTAGGGAACAGTCCTCGGAGAACGGCGTCGAAACTCCAATGGAGAATATTGTTAAAATGAAGGTCGGAAGAAAGTATGTGCTTATAAGCTTAAACACGAAAGAGGGAGAAAGAGAGGGAGGGAGAGAAAAAATGGAGGTTACGTTAGATTATCGAAACCAAAAACTTGAAAAGAAGAGAAAAGTGACGCTTTTCACCGAAATAATAGTAAATATCAATGTTATGAATACCGTACCGGAGTCGGTACCGGATTGAGCTTTGGAACGGAACGGTATCGGTACCGGTCTGTACCGGTACCGTTTCGGAGAATTTTTTAAATTTATAAAATAGTCCCTAAAATTTTTAAAAATTACAAAATAGTCCA